>VZTD01002860.1:1896276-1976060 GCA_013397725.1 Rhagologus leucostigma | reverse complement strand
AAGTTTGTGTGTTTTTTTTTTTTGTCAAGCTCAGTTTAAAGGCACAGAAAAGGCACAATATTACTTTTGGGGCATAGAGCATGATAGGGGATACACATGATAGAGTCACCCCAAGACATGTGTGAATCAGGCCCTGCCCTCTGCATACGCAGCTTTTCCATAGAGGCTCCCAGCCTAGGGTCTACTGCTGTTTGCTGGTGAAATTAAGGTTCACTCCTTTACTCGGCCTTTCTGGGCACTGGAGGAGAGACAAAGTGTTGTGAAAGGTGGATGGAATGTGCAAAAGCTGCATGACTGCTGGTGAGAGGTGTTGCATTGCCTTGACAACAAGTGTGTTTTAAGGCTGCTGATTGACATTTTGCTTATTTCCTTTGTTTATAGTTTCATGAAACCTGCTGTTTTTCAGACAATGGAAAGAGATTTTGTCAGGAATGTGAGCTCTGGGTCAAAAGAGTTATTTACACAAGGGATTAAAACTGAGCAGGCTCATGCTCTGCATGGAACTATAAGGTTCAGCAGCATAGTGTGTTTCATGGCATGCGAGGGCAATTACCAATAATTTTGTTTGAGTATGAAAATGAATAGTCATTCATGTTTCTCAGAGTAGGTTTGGGCTTTTTTCTTTCTCATTTTCCAGTGGCTGAGGGAGCTCTCCCCATCAGGCAGGTATTGTGGAGCTGATCTTTAGACAGCTGCAGAAAAAGCATCCTGGTGTGCCTTTTTCAGCCTCTTGTTAATAATAGCTAATCTGGAAGTGGGAATGGATTGAATGGTTATCCACATATCAGCTGACTTTCTTGTTCATGCAGGGATCCCTGTGAGACTTTTCTAAGGGGGGGGAGGTTTTGGTTTTAAATTAAAAACAATGAGCAACTCTTCTTCGGACTAGGCAGGGGCTGCCAGAGTTAGAAATGTAAATGTCCTGTAAGGGTCTAGGATGCATTGATTTCCTCATTCTCCTCAAGTTAGCTGAAGCCTCTGCAGCATATTTCAGTTGTGATTCAAATCTCTGATCGTTGGATGAATTTGTGGAAGTAACAAAAAAAACCCCTATCTTTCAGCCATTTAAACTTATGGTAAAAGATTGCCTTGCAATGAAATGAAGATTTGGCCTGTAGTCTGCTGGGTTTTAGTCATGCTACATAACTACACACAGTAGTAGTCATGTGAACTGAGACCAACTGCATATCAGTACTTTTCAAAAGTCATTAAGGAGGTTTTTGTGGAAATGGTGAAAATTAAACATGATCAGATGGATGGTTAATGGGCATTTACTGCATAGTCTAGTCACTGAAACATAGAATCTTTCATTCACAAAGTCAGAACACATTTGTTCATTTTTGTTCTAGCTCTGCAATTGGCAGTGTTAAGAGATTATGCATTTTTAGAAATGTATTGAAATATTTATGATGATGATGTGAAGGTGGCAATGAAGAAGAAATTCTTGAAGTACAATGGGAATGTTCTGTTTACTGATAAAGCAGAAAGTACTTTAAAATTTTGGGCAAGCTTATCTTAATAAATCCCTCTGGTGAACTCTACCTTTGGCTGCTCTCCAGCCTCTCAGTCTTATAGTCACCCAATTTTTTTAACCGAAGTCAGAAGCCTTTATTACGGAAGCAAAAGAAATGACCCTTATTTCTCCCTTGCCAAATAAATAGGTGCCTACAGCAAATAGTTATTCATCTCTCAGCTCTGTAGATGTGATCAGCTGGCGGCCTGATTTAGGAACAGTATTATCCTCCTGTGCTTCACATTACGTATCCCCAGTATATAACCTGTGTTTACTGTTCAGCCCACATCTGTGTTCAGATTAAGCTTCCGTGTACAGTGAACCAGTTCAAGATGTAACCAGAATTTCCTCTTTTTATGTTACATAGCAGCTAATCTTTAACTTAGAAAACATTAGAATTTATCTTTCTAAGCAAGGGTTTTTTTCCTTTTCATCATGAGAGTAGTATTTAAAAATGTATGCAATGTGAATGAGGTTATAGATATATATATCTGTGTCATAAGGCAGAGGCTTAAGGGCTTTAGACTTCATGAGAATCTCAAATGACATTCCAGATATCTTTAAATATTTAAAATGGCAGATTAACTGTATTTGCAATTTTTAAAAAGTATATTTTGTTGGTGTACCGTTTATCACATGTCCTTTTTTGAATATAGGCAAAAATGCAGTCTCTGACTCCATGGTTCAGAAAAGTTGTGCTACGAAAGTTCACTTTGGTTTTAGAGAGATTGCCCTTCCCAGATTTAACTACACCCAATTTATAGAATGGGCTGTTGAATGTTCAGAGCTAACAATCCATTTTAAAAAAACCTTATTCAATGGATTATAGAGATTTATGGCAGTAAACATCACATGTGATAGCAGTTCTGTATGTCATACCTGCGTACACAGTGGAGAGATAAGTGATTCAGAAAATATGTAATATAATTTTAGGTAATACATTCCACTAGATACGTTTACCTCTGATGTTGGAATCTAGGGAAAGAGGGTAATTATTCACAAAACCTGACTGCTTTTGGGAAGTGGCAAAGGGGAAGTTGCTTATGTACATGAACTTTCCAGTAGAAAACACAGTAGAAGTTGTCCAGAGGTTTAATATATAAACTTGTAGACTGACATTCCTTTCAGTGATAGTTAGAACAGTTCATAGGAATATATGATAGGCAAATGTTTACTTGGAGCTCTTTCTGATTCTTCTGATTCTAAAAACAAACATAAGTTTTGTCTACATAGACATTTCACTGAACGTGCAATTGAGCTATATGAAGTCTGAAAATATTGAAATCTTATCTATACACTTACATATATTGACACAAAGTACACAAGCACAGAAAAGGAAAAGATTAGACATCAAAGCTGTGCCCCAAAGTGCTTGGTATTTAAAACAAACTCTCCAGACTTGGAGTGAATTTAAGGCTACCTCAGCTGCAGATGTCAGGAAACACAGCAGCATTTTTAACTTCACCCATTAGTAGTATAAGATGCAATATCCTGAAAGCAAGCTTGCTGCTTTGAGCATGAAACTTTAACTACTGCCACATTTCTTTTGGATGTATCTGCAGTAGCTCTAGTTTAGGGGTAATAACTGAAGTTTAAGTTTTTGTTAGATCTTGCTCTTTCTTTGTTTTTCAGGGTTTAAAAAAAGAATGTGAAAAAAATCTCAGGATTTTTTTCAAATTCATTGAGAAAATCAGTAGCTGCTCTGATGAAAACTGCCTACCACTTACATATTGTGAAGAAAAATTTAATGATCACACAGTTGATAACTGCAAAGATAGCAATTGAAAAAGGACATAAGCAATGAAGCACCTAGTAATTCTGATGTATGGAAAATTAACCCCTTTGCAAAACAGAAACACCACTAGGTTTATAGCTGGAATTCCCAGATGCTGATGGCCCACAGAGTCAGAGATGTCTCTTATGAGTGATGTCTAAACTGAAGACAATCCATCATTTCAGGAAATTGCAAGGCATTCTCTAATACAGGTGTTGTTTCAGTTTCAGCAGCTGCAGCTGTTTAAAGAAATGAAAGGAATACTCATACACCCAGAAGATAAGCAAAAAGGCTGTATAGAAGCAGTGAGACAGAAATGTGTATTTTATTTTTGTGCATGGAAATCTGGAGCATTGACATTTTCCCAATTTGTTTCTGTTACATTAATTTACTGTAGAACTAAAATAGATGTGAATGTCTTCCATAGATATTTCTCCTGTGCTGGTCTGAGAGCAGGTTTCTGTGATGAGTCATTTTGAAGTAGTAGAAAACCAAAACTGAATTTAAGGATTGAAAGTTTGGGGAAAGCTTGGATTTAAGGCTGGATCTGAACTTTTTGATTGTTCCATATTTGACTTTGTCTTCCCCTACACATAGGTGTAACCGTTTCCTAAGAAAAAAACGTGTTTGTTTCTAGAACAAGTCAGTACTATGTGTGCTATATTTGAAATGAAGAACCATGTATAGTTATAATTCAGGAGAAAAGGAGACGGTAGAAGTTTAGTAAACAAGAAACTCTTTATTCTTTAATCTGATTATTTATTGGTTCCTTAGTTAAACTTGGAATGTAGAATAATAGTAATTTTATTATTTAAATCTATATATATTCATAGATAAGACTAGAATGGTTGCTTTTTGCAACATGTCTTAGTAGCCATGCACAGCTCTAGTAATAATTTTGAGAGGAACCACCTTGTGCATTGGAGAGATTGCAGATCTAACAATGTATTACTCTAGGTTTTTCCATGTGTCACTATATTTTGTGGTTTCACTTTATTTTTTGGGAAGAAAGTTGTTTATATGGAGAGGATGAGAGCAGATAAAATGGAGCACAATGTGTGAATTGGGTTTATTAATTTCTAAGTAGGTCACAAAATGGCATTTTTCAAATTTGGTGTTGAGAAGGTTAAATTTCAGTTTGGGGCTGGGAGGAGGGTGGAATGTTTGCTGTTTCTAATTCTGTCAATTAGCCTAAATCTTCTCAGGTGTTTGCAGACCTATATTTGGAAATACCCTCAGCAGGTTCCTTAACCAACAGCTCTTCCAAAGTGCTCCTCTTCCTTGCCAGAGAGTGACAGGTCCTTCCACACAGCCAGAACCAAATTGTTCAGATCCAGAATTTTATTTGGCATCCACTGAGCCAATATTTTTTGTCTAGAGTTAAAAAGTAAAACCTTTGCAATTGTTCATCTCCCTATTGTATTTTAATAGATAACTACTCAAGAAGAATTTATCCTTAGCTGGAGTTTTGTTGCATGCCTGTTTTCTGTAAAAAGTACTAAGATAAAACCACAGTATTCATAGAGTGTATCATGCCACTGTACAACACTTAAAAATTGTTGCCAAGGATAACGCAAGTTGTTTCAAGAATTTGCTTTCCAAACTCTTGCTGAATGTGATAGTTTGCCACTTTCTATGGAGACAGATTGTGTTGCCCTCTATTATCACCCTTGTTTTAAACCCTTCCAGACCCTGTGTCTCTGGTAAAAAGCAGTGCAGACCAGCAGAAGGAGGCTCTTAGTACTGAAACACTTTGTGCTGTCTGATGTCCACATTTCACACTTTTCAGGGTGTTTTATTTCAGACTAGTCCTAGTTTGTCTGTGATTCTGTGAATGCCCACTAGTGGGTAGAGTGCTTTTAGGTACTCTTCTGAAGAGATCTTCCAGTTTAATTTTGTCCACAAGGAATTTTCTTTGTGTGCTCAAGTCACTGTGAATCCCAGTGTGGAGACAGTCCACGGTATTAAAAAAAAAAATATAGTTACTATAAACATACTGTGAATTGTCAATAGTAAAAGCCTACTAGTATGTATGTTTCTATTTTACAGCTTTAACCCCTTTAAGTTTTCTCTTATTTTATACATATAGGTGTACTTTTATTTAAATTTGTTTTAATGCTAATGGATTTTTTTAGATCCTGATGGATGTTTTTTCTCTATGGAAATTACTTCTGTGATTTCAGCTTGTACCTCCGTCGTTTCAACTCTTAATTTTTTGTCTTGTCCTCCACCACTGGATTCAAAGTTACTTTTATGTTGTTGAAGTCTCTGGCAGATGTCTTTGTCTGACCTGAGTGCTCCTTAGCACCTGTCAGCCTTCTTTCTCACTCTTCTTTAAATTCTCAAAAGCTTTACTATTTTTGTTTTTCAGCAGTTTCACTCCAGTTGGGTAAAAGTCCTGCTGCCCCAAAACTTCTGATGCCCCAATAAAACTCTGCTTTAAATTCTCTAGTCTTACTTAACAGAGTCAAGTCTGAAATTTCTGCTGTCTATGTTTGCATTTGCAATGGGAAGCATTTTAGATATCTGAATTCTTCATTGGTTTGTTGGGGGTTTTTTTTATGCACGAAATCTAAGTGCAAGTTTCCAGTTAAACTGACATAAAGCAGATAGGGGAAACAACTGCATCTCCAGTTTGGCTACCAAAAGAAAGCTTAGCTAAAATTGAAGATTTGTGGATTTTGGACAAAATTTAGCATGGCACTTACAGCCCAGATGTGACAACAGGAATGATGCAGTTAAACAGGTATGTATATACATGGGGTTTTGCAATGTCTTTACCAACAGACAAGGGAAGTATTTGAATGAAGAAAATGA
Source organism: Rhagologus leucostigma (assembly GCA_013397725.1). NCBI lineage: Eukaryota > Metazoa > Chordata > Aves > Passeriformes > Rhagologus > Rhagologus leucostigma. Next base: position 1,969,956 of record VZTD01002860.1, on the reverse strand, counting down.
AAATTCACTGGTTTCTGATGCCCTCTTGGCATTTTCAGTACTTCTGGGGAGTCATAGGTTGGTGGCTGAGAGCAAACAGGTAAAATGGTTTCCTCACTAACCACTAGTGATAAGGCAGCAATGACTCACCTTCATCAGAAATAATGTTTTCTTGAAGTTAACAGAAAACACTCATCTCAAGAATTTATTAGTCCTTGAGGCTGATGAGTTCCTGTCCTGAAACTATCCTAAGAAAGGAAAAGGAGAGAAGGAAAAATTGAGAAAAACAGGCTGCACGAATTTAGAAGACAGACCTAATTTTTTTTTTCTTCCTTGTATCCCAAAAAGTCAAGTTACAATCCTTTGATGTAAAGTGGAGATAAAGGCCAAGGATACTCATTATGTTATGTACAAGGTGTTCACATTTGAACACAGTCATAAATAATTCTTTTCCAAACCTCATTGTATCTGCAAGCTAAGACAAACACATACAAATTTATTGTCCAGACACTAACATTTCATATTATATGTAATCTCTGATTTGACTTCTGATGAACTTTATTTGAAAAAAAAATACTGATAAATTAATCTCCATTAATGTCTCATATTAATTAGTTGAAATGACACAGTTTTGGGGACTTAACAAGATATATTCTCTAAATTAAGCTCAAATATCAGAATTAATTTAGATTAGTAACATATTGTAGAATATACAGAAGCATGCAGCCCCAGCTGAATGAGGGAACATATTAGCCAACTATTTTGGCGTTGACCATGGTAAAGCAAAGCCAAATGAATTTACCTTATTAGTATTATTTATATTTAAATATTCTTTCACAAAATGTCCATATAAAACCTCCTTGAGCATTTCATCCACTCTAGATATTCAGTAATTATCCAAACAAGTGGTCCTCAAGTAGCTAACAAGGGTATTGTGACTACTTAAAACAATTACATTGATTCAATGTATAGGTTTTATTTTGTGGATGAGTGTTTCATTAGAGTAATACCAGGTTAGAGGGGGGTTGTCTTCCACTCACTTCCAAAGAAATCTGGAGTGCCTGTTTTATTGTCTGTTAACAAAACCATACTATTTTCCCCATCAATCAAGGTGAATTACATTTTAAAACATCGTATGTTTCTCTCTTTGTCTTGAGGGCATTTTAAAAATCTGATGTGCTTAATTTTTCTTGCCCGTATTGACGAACCAGTGTAGTCTGAAAACAATGTTTGAAACACTGCATTTGTCTTCACTTGGTTTCTTGCTAAAAAAGTCCAAAACACCCCAGAAGAAACGGATGATTTCTCTTGAGATGATTTCTGTCTGGTTTCATCCTGCCACTATGCTTGGCCCTGTAGCCAGAACATGTGTGGCTAATTATATATGTTCAGCCCTCCTCAAGTGCCACGCAGGGATTGTTAACTATTAACTTTTTGGAGAGACATCCATTGAAAGGTTTTGTAGTGCTATGGTGATTGACAGCTGTCTGTTACATGTCAGTTCATGTCTTGTATCTCTTCTCTAGGGCTTTAATTTCTGTTTTAAATGGGAAAGTTCCTTTGTCTTAAATGTTTGTGCAGAGTCTGGCGTGTGGCAGGAGCTGCTGGAGCTTGTTTTGGTTACCACAGTGCAAAGGCTTCCTGGTGATGGTTCCATGTCCCCGAGCCTCTCAGTGGTATAATGCAGCCAACAGTGGCCCACGAATGCATACAGGAATGTTTCCCACTCTGGTAGCCTGCCAGGAATGAGTCTGACCTTTTTCCCAAAACCTCCACAAGAAAACAGCCTTGAAAGTGGTTGTTTTTTATCTGGACGGTTACGTGACTGTCCTTCCAGTGAACCATTGTAAGCTTCTCTACAGCTGGTCTCAAGTCATGGTTGTTAAAAAGCAGATTCTTAAGGATTTGCTGAGTGGAAAGAGTGGCTGGGGATAGGAGAGGGACTAAGACACACGTCATAAAAATCTTTCGAAAGAGCTTCATATTCTGAGCTTCTCATGTGTAAGAAACAGTAATCTCTGTTTGCCCTGATTCTGGAAAGGGTCCCTCTGCAAATCCTGTGTGTGAACATGAGTGTCTGCTCAAAGGCTGCTTATTTTGAGCGAGGAATATTTATTTCTGCCTGTTTCATAATCTAAGATAATTTAAATTGTTTAGGTTTTTTTTTTTAGAGATGTCGTTGTTGAAACTCAGTTGATCAAGTCAAGGTTGCAATATATTCCAGACAGTTTTAAACCTGATCTTCTGAAATTATAAGTCTGGAAAAACTTGAGAGTAATGACCTATTTTTTGCATTCTCCTTGCTGTGATTTTACACAGTCCTCATGAAATCAGTTGTGATTTAGTTGTCTATTAATTAAAAAAAAATAGGATTCAAGTGGTTTGGAGAGAAGAGTTCTAGTTCAAAACTTTCTTCCTCATTAGATGTTTTCAGATCATATTGAGCTAAATGGCTTTCTGCATATGTCATCTATGGAAAAGGCTGAGATTTGGGGTTGTTCAGCTCTCCCTGGAGAAGGCTCTGGGGAGACTTTCTTGTGATATTTTCCATATATAAGGGGTCTTATAAAAAAGGCAGAAAGAGATGTTTTACTAAGGATTGCTGTGACAGGACAAGGGATGATGGCCTAAACAGGAAGAAGGTAGGTTTAGATTTTTTTTCCTAAATTAGATGGAAACATGAGCAAATGGACAGATACATTGAGAGATGCCCAAGCTTAGCTGTTTTTATGTAATGAAGATGACTGTTATCATAAATAATTCTTAATGCATGAAATTTGGCTGAAATGTTCATAAGCATACACAACACTGAGGAAATAAATACACCTGTATATATTGCATTTCATTCTTCATAATGTACAATTTAAATTGAGTAGGTAAGTGTGTAATATTTGAGCATCCAAAATCAACACTAGGAAATAGACATCTAATTTTAAGAAGATACTAAGTCTCTACTATTGAAGATTTGACAGCCGCGTTTTCCCCTTCCTTTTCCCAAGACACTAGCTAGTTCTTTTAAAACCAGACAAAAATGCACTTTCAAATTGCTTTTTGTACTATGTGTAGTCCTCAGAGATTTGTTGAAGACAATGTATTTTTTATTAGCAGAAAATTTCCCTTGGTCAAGGAGGATTGGGTTAGAGAACACCTAGGCCAGCTTGACACCCAGAAGTCCATGGACCCTGATGGGATGCACCCACGAGAGCTGAGAGAGCTGGCAGACACCATAACAATCATCTTTGAAAGGCCCTGGCGATCAGAAGGGGTGCCTGAATATTGGAAGTAAGAAAAAGTCACCCTGGTCTTCAAAAAAGGGCAAGAAGGAGGACCCAGGGAACAACTGGCCGGTCAGTGATAGAGCACCTCATTTTGGAGGCCATGTCTGTCCACATGGATGCAAGAAAGTAGTCAGCATGGGTTCACTGTAGGGAGATTCTGCTTGACCAGCCTGGTGGCCTTCTATGATGAAGCAACTACCTGGAGGGATGAGGGGAGAGCGTAGTGGATTTTGTCTGCCTGGAGTTCAGCAAGACTCTGTCTCTCACAGCATCCTCATAAGCAAACTCAGGAAGTGTGGGTTGAATGAGTAGACAGTGAGATAGATTAAAAACTGATTGACCAGCAGATCCCAGAGGGTTGTAATCAGTGGCGCGGGGTCTGTTTGGAGACCTGTCACTAGTGGTGTCCCCAAGGTTCAGTACTGGCACGGTATTGTTTAACTTGTTTGTCAGTGACGTGGGGAAAGACACCTCCTCAGCAAGTTCACTGGTGACACAAAGCTGGGAGCAGTGGCTGATACTTCTCAAGAAGAGATGACTGACAGACCTTATCAATGTGGATAATTACCTGAAGAGAGAGTGTAAAGAGCATGGGTCCAGCTCTTCTCAGTGGTGCCAAACAATAGCACAAGAGGCAAAAAACCGGGAAATAAACTCTCCAACTAATTTACTAGGTTAGAAAGCCAACATTACTCTATTAGCAGCGCTGAATGCATGGGGAATTCTCCTCAAAGTATGCATGCACAGTAACCCAACAGAACAGATTATATTCCTGAAACTAATAGTGTCTCAGTTTGAGACAAGTTTGGGGGAAACGCTCTGAAAGGAACATCTCCTCCCCAGAAGACAGGTTTCAGCATCCCTCCCCCACCAACACAAAAGGAATTTCTTGGATGAAAGTGAAAAAACTATTTATTTAACAAGCAGAATGCCAGCAAGGCACAGGAAACAAATGAGTAATGTCAGATAATAAACCTCCTCTCTGCAGAGAAAGCTGGTGTATTTAGAGTTCCTTCTGTAGCTGGCTCGGCCCCTCCCGAGGTCCGAGGCTGGGATGCACCATCCCCACAGCCTCCCTGCCAGTCCATGGGGTCCGATGATCTGGTTCTTGGATCACAGCTAGGCTGGACAGTTCCAGATGAAGAGAAAGAAGAAGTTCCGGAGGATTTCGGTATGCCAGTATGGGAAAATGTCTTGCCTCAGCTATCAGGCTAGCTAAAAGCAGGAAGGCGCTCCCCCAGCTCTGCAGCGGTGAGAATGTGGGAGAGTGTGTGTGAGTCCTTGAACACAAACTGTGCTGAAGAATTTGCCTGGCTTCTCTCCCCCCTCTCCTGGACCTGTCTTAAAGCTGTGAGACCCTTTTCTGGGCATAAAGCAGATGACAGGGAAATACAATATTGTTGTAAAATCACCCCAAGATAAATAGATATTCATCAGATTTCCCAAATCTATGCATATATGCTAATTATTACCATGAACTTGTTTGGATATGATTCTGGATCTTCTGATGAATCTTTTCTCCTTGAGACTATTTCAAATATGGGATCAGATAGTAATGTATTTCCTTTATCATTCTTTGTTCTGACACACAATCCTTTTTCTAAAAACTAAGATATCTGCTAGTAAATATTGATCACTAATATAAGTAAATTAGGAAGCATTGGCTGGCACAAGACCTATTAGTCACAGATGTAGAGAGTCAACACAAGGCCACATTAATCTCTGCTATTTGTACTAAGCACTGTATGGTACAAAACTAAGCATTAATGATGAATACAGGGATTATACACTATTGCGCGAAAGTTAAAAGAATTTTCCAACATCTTCCTCTCCTGGTGCATAGACTTCTTCTTAAAGAAATATAACTTGCTCAGTAACTGGCAGAAACTGATGCATGGAAAGTTCCATCAGAATACAGGGACAGACTTCTTTACTGTTTGGGTGATCAAACACTGGAGCAGATTGCCCAGAGAGGTTGTGGAGTCTCCCTCACTGGGGGTGTTCAAGAACTGTCTGGACACAATCCTGTGCCATGTGCTCTAGGATGACCCTGCTTGACCAGAGAGGTTGGACCAGATGGCCCACTGTGGTCCTGTCCAACTTGACCCATTCTGTGAGAAGTTCTCCCGGTCTGCAAAATTCCACAGCCTTGTGGCTGGTAATGGTTTGAGGCAAGTGTAGTGGGTTGATGCTGGCAGGATGCCAGGCACTCACCAAAGCCTCTTTCTCACTCCCCTTCACAGGTGGGCGGGGGAGAGAAAAATATAATGAAGGGTTCATGGGTTCAGATAAGGACCAGGACAAATCACTCATCAAATACCATCATGGGCTTCCAGCAGCTTCTCACAGAAGCCACCCGTGTAGCCTCACCCCTACCAAACTCAGGCCATGCTAAACCAAAACAGGCAAGCAAGAGGATTCTGAAATCTTTGATGTCTTGATCGCAATTCTCTCCTAGTACTAACCCAACAGCATTTCATTTCATGGATAAAGAAGTAGCCATGAAATCACATGCTTTCCAAGAGGGAAATGTAGCTAGTGAAGTTTAGGAAGGCAAGAAATCCAGTATGCAAGAGTAATGCACCTAATTCCTTAAGCAGTCCTTGATTATGTATTATTTAAGCTTATTACTACTTTATGTAGCTTGAAATTGATGGTTTAGCTTCTAGATTTTTTAAGTATTTGGCTATATGTTTTCTTTCTTGATTGTTTTTGTTTCTTCTTAATACTTTTGTGAGGTAAGTATTTTGTTCTTCTATCTATCAATAATTCCTACAAACAAGTTTGACCTAGCAAGTTTCTGTTTTATGGGAGAGTTCAGTTCCTTTTTCAGAAGATGCATCTTGACTTTCTATTGTGTGAAAGAGACTGAAAATTTTTATAAACAGAAAATACAACATGTATGAGTCAAAGGGTCTAAATAGGCAGTATTACTTGTTCCAGTCTTTCTGCTTTTGTGAGGGTGATCTTGCATTATACTGCTCTGTATTTGGTATATACTTGTTCTGCTGTGGTCCCCTGTTTCATGGGTTCGAGTTCTATTTTATTCGCAGACAATAAATTGAAAGAATTTCATAGAATACAATAGAATAAGTCAGCTGGAAGGGACCCGTAACAAGCACCTAGTCCAACTACCTGACCACTTCAGGACTGACCAAAAGTTAAAGCATGGCTTTAAAAGCATTGTCCAAATGCCTCTTCAACACTGACAGGCACAGGGTATTGACCGCTTCTCCAGGAAGTCTGTTCCAGAGTTTCACCACCCTTTGGGTAAGGAAAATGTTTGCTTATGTCAAGTCTGAACCTTCCCTGATGGATGCAGCTTTTAGCTGTTCCCACATGTCCTAGCACCGGGTACCAGGGAGAAGAGCTCAGCACCTCCCTCTCCAATTCCCCTTCCTCAGGAAGCTGTAGGGAGCAAAGGTCGCCCCTTGGCCTCCTTTGCTCCAAACCAGACAAACGCAGAGTCCTCAAGGACATGTATGCTGGCCCCTTTGCCACCTTGGTGCCCTCCTTGGGACACATTCAAGTATCTTCACATCCTTCAAATTAAACTGCTCATGCTATTCAAGGTGTGGCTGCACCAGCACTAAATACAGAGGTGATTATCCAGTCACTTCTTTTGACCAGCTGGTGATGCTGTGTTTGATGCACCCCAGGATGAGATTTGCCCTCCTGGCTGCCAAGGCACACACTGCTGACTCCTGTCAAACCTCCTGTCAACCAGCACCCCCAGATCCCTTTCTGCAGNACCCCCCCAAGATCCCTTTCTGGAGGGCTGCTCTCCAGCCACTCCTCTCCCAGCTTAGTCTCATGTCTGGTGTTACTCCATCCCAGGTGCTGAATCCAGCATTTGGACTTGTTCAGTTTCATGCCACTGGTGATTGCCCAATGCTCCAATCTATTCAGATACCACGCAGAGCCTCTTGTCCCCTGAGACAGCCAGCAGCACCTCCCACTTAGGTTTCATCTTCAGACTTACTAACTGTGCATTCAGCTTCTGTAGCCAGGTCATCAATACAAATATTGAACAGAACTGGCCCTAAAATTAAGTCCTGAGGAACACCACTGATCACTGGTCACCAGCCAGATGTAGCCCCATGCGTGGCAACCCTTTGAGCTCTGCCCTTCAGCCAGTTCTTCACCAGTGCACCACCTACCTGCTCATGTGAGTTGGACACCTTGTCCAAAAGGATGCTGAGAGGGACAGTATCAAAACCCATGCTAAAATCCAGCAGAACTACACCCACCACCTTCCCTTCATCCACCAGGAAGATAACCTTATCATAGAAGGATGTCAAATTAGACAGGACTTTCCCTTTGTGAATTCATGTTGACTGGGCCTGATGATTGGATTGTCTTTCAAACAATAGCACCCAGTAGGATCTTCTCCATAATTCTTGCAGGTACTGAGGTTAGTCTAACAGATCTATAGTTTTTTGGAGCTTCCTTCAAGCCCTACTTGGAGCTTCCTTCAAGCCCTACTTGTAAATCAGAAGTGTTGGCTAGTGTCCAGTGAGTGGAGATGTAACCAGACTTCCAAGATCTTTGGTAGATGATTTAGAAGGGTCCTTCCATAATATCTGCTGGCTGCTTCAGTGCTCCAGAATTACATCAGGCCCCATAGACTTCCAAACATTCAACTGATACTATTGGTCCCTTTACTGTGTCAGTGTCCACAAATGACCAGCACTTTTTATCCCCCGAGCCCTTCAAAGGAGATTCCCAGGGGACATTCTCCTTGAGTAGCTGAAGTTTGTTCTCTTAAAATCCAGGCTGGCAACTCTGCTGACATTTTTCTCTCACTGCACCGAGAGTTTATTACTTAACCATTTCATGCAAAGGCTGAGTATGCTATCAGCATGTTGTTAATTTTGAATACTCATTTGAACACTCATTTGAATACTCATTTGGGGGATATAAGAGGTCCTCCACCTAAGTCTAAGGAAAGAAGAAGGTAAATGCAACATGAGTATTTTTTTTGTTTCATTCTCTGCTATACAATACAATTTCTTCTACTTTATGGTATTTTAAATAAATCTTTAATTCTTTTGGGATGCTCCCTCAGAATTGTAACTGTGATGACATATGTGGTGCTGGAAACATGCATTCAGCTTGCAAATTCCTGTGAGAAAAGATGCCAGGCTGACTGTATTTGTTTATGGTAAGAAATCACTGTCAAATATTTAGGACTCAGGTTGGCCTACTTTGAATGATTTTAGTGTGCTTGTGAATATTTCTCTGTATTCTGAGTGCCGAATCTGTCACTGACGACAGTGATGACATGGATAGATCTGTACTAAAAAGCAAGGGGACTGAAGCTATATTCATTACAAAGTGGCTGTTGCAAATAAACTTCCCACCCCTATCCAAGTGCGTCTCATAAACAAGGAGAGGGGAGTTCTGGGCAGTACAGTGTTCCCCCACCACGTCCTCCAACAAAATAATGGATTTTTGTGAGGACTGTAATCTCCAACTGATGACTGAGCTGTGCAAGAAAAAGGGAAAAATGTGGGGGGAAAAAAAGAGGAGGAAAAAATTATATCTTTGAAGGGCCAGCTTGCAGTTTCTTTAATTATATTTGTTCTTCCTGACCTAAGCAACGTGTCTTTGAGTTTCCCAGGTGTAGAAAGTCAATCAGTCATTGTAGAAAGGAGCAGTCAGTCATTGCTAGCACCAGATCTGGGGCATAACATGTCTTCAAAGGCTGCTGTTATAAAGCAGAAGCTGTTGTCTACTGAAAGTACATATGGTTTCTTATCATAGGTCAATGAATATAGTAACAGCAAATTATTTCTTCCTGTAACAGAGGTCAAGAAGGAGTGTAAAATTGTCTCCACAGTTCATTTGTTGCTGCTTCCAGCCTCTTTCTTGCCTAGAGATATAGGAAAGTTACAGTCAGAAATGAAAGGGAGAAAAGAGCATTTGTGAGATTCCCCCATTCAATGAAAGGAATTCTGTTCATCAGTTTGTTTGCACTGAAGAAATTATAGAGGCCAGGCTTTTATGAAGCCCCTAATCCTAACATGAAACCTCCAAATATGAAGCCAGTTCTACTAAAAGAATGGTGGTATATGAGAGGATTTGTGGGCTCATGATTTGCTGCCATTGTATAACACATAAAATAGCAATGGCATCATAGGGATCAAGAAGTACAAGACTGAGAAGTACAAGAAACTAAAAGAAGGTGTTGACCAGCAGCCTGTTGATCATTCTTCTTACTTATTCAGTACAGAAGATTTCCAAGTGAGAGTTTGAAGTAAGAGATCTACAGAGATTTGACAGTTTGTCTGGGAAGACTCCTGGGAACAGATAAACAGATTTGAATTTTGTGTATTCTTACCTAGCATAAAGGTGCCTTCCAGCAACACTCAGTGATTCAGTGCTAAGAACAAGAAATTGTTTCTTGCCACAAGTTAGGTGAACGTTTCCCTATCTTTTAAATGACGTCTCACACTTCTCTGATTCCCAGGAAAATAGGAGAATATAGTCTAGATAGGAAGGATCCTATAGACTTCCCCTGTAGAAATGCACAAAAAAGAAAGGGCAGTGACACTAAATTTATTATGAACTGATTCATAATAAGAAAGATTGTGCTGTATTTTTTATCACTTAGGAATTGCAGAGTATTAGTGCCCTTAGTAAAGGCCCCTCTAGGCTGACAATTTAACTGCAACATTGCATAATAATTATACAGGCAATATGAAATCTTCAGCAGCTTGTCTACTTTTCACTCTTATCTGCAATCTATTGTACTCTGTAGTCTCATAAATGGATATAAAGAAAATGGTTCTGATTTTTTTAAGGCAACACTAAAAATGCTAATTAAACCTATAATGATGAGCCTTCTGAGGACAGGGCATCAAATGCACAAGCTCAAGGATAAAATGTCACACTGGGCCAGTCTAAGGCTTGCTTGAATTTAGAAAAAGACCAGTGAGTTCTTGATTACTGTAGTTTCACTCTGTATTTGTGGTGTATTTTGCACTGCTTTGTGGAAAACCGGAGAAATCTTTGTGGAATCTCATTTGCAAGTGAGATGTTTCAACAGAATGAGTTGCTCATTTTGGCAATGTTCAGAGTAGAACAAGAATTAGTATTTATTATATTTGTCAATCTTTAATATATGTCTGTGAAAAGAAATTAAACAGATGAAACTCCCTTTTAAAGTAGCTTTTGTATTTCCGGATATCTTTTCAGCTTGATAAAATGGTGTCATCCTTTTTTTTGTGTGCATGTTAGCACAAATGATGCTGACAGTTTTAACTGTTTGCAATATTCTGAGGAAAGTATACTTTCACAGTTTTTTCCACCTGTGATTGGTGGGGCTTTGCCACCTGTATAGACTGGACTGCAGAAGATAGAGCGTTGTTTCACAGGCACATGCTGCAAGTAGTGATGGGCAAACAAGGGATTCACTCCTTGTGCTCAGTAAAGCATGTCCTTGCTATTACATGAGAAGTGTACTCTAAGGACAGTTTCTGCTAGGACTGTAGTAGATGTTCATATGTGAATGTGTGAAATTCTGGAATCATTTGCTCTCTGTAGATAATTTGTACATTCGATATACATATTAAATGTATAACCTCAGGGTATAGTAACTCTTTCCAGTTTACTGGCACTCACTTCCACAGAGATTTCCTTCTGTACACTTATCATAAAGTGGTTTGAAACAGATGTGTTCATTAATTGGGTCTAATAATGATTAAAAGATATTCTGTCTTTCCTGCCTGGGATTTTATTTGCTATAAAGTAATTTTTTTATTAAGTGCTCCTCTTGAAGGGTAGCCTTGGTAGGGCTCTGTCTTGTAAATAACTGATACACTAAAGTCTATCCATTTCAGTACAGGAACAATACAAACTTTGATAGTAGGGATTGGCAGGATTGGGTCCAACAGTTTTCAATATTATTTTGAAGTATAATAAATTTGCTGGTTTTTTCTATGTGTTTAAGCAGTCATTGATATGACATACGAGAGCTTATAGACTTCCGAGTTTTTGCTTGAACTGTGGATACTTTTATTTTCAACAGCAACAAGAAGCCTGGTTGGGTCAGAAAATGTTCTCTGAATAGCGTTCACATAATAGCAACTTGGCACTGTGTGTATTTGTGTGAAAAGACGATGATATTTTAAGGTTATAACAAAACGGCTCTTCTTAAGTGCATCTTTTAGAAAAATTGGCTGTATTTATCTTGCTTAAAGTCTCAGCCTAAAAGGTTTTATTATCATTAGGTCAAGCTCTTACACAACTAATGATTAGTAGAAATATTTCTGGAATTTTGTTTCTACTTCATTGCCAGTCATGATATTTGATTTTAAACATAAACATTCTCAGCTTTGTTTCATCCTTGTTCCTTTTCTCTTCCTCCCTTCTGCTGCAGTCTTTGGTAATTGTGTTGATTTCCAGCCGTTCCCCAAGCCTTTTATCTGTATACCATTTTCTGCACCCAGGTGTTTATGTACTAAAACAGACTGTGGTTTTTGCCTTTTCCCTGGGTAACACTATGACATCTGTATTTAGTTTTTGCTGATGTTATTGCTTTCAAGTGTGTGCTGCCATCTATGGAGTAGTCATAGAAATAAAGCTGATATGAAAAAGATGTTTTATCAGAAGATCATGGAAAACAAGATCTAGCTAGTGGAGGAGGTATCACAGAGCAGTTGGTCAGATCTCAAGAAATCCTGTTTCTCTGTAGTCCCACAGAGAAAGTCCCACAGTCTCTCACAGCAAGCACAGGTGAAAGTATACCTTTTAGAATATCAGTGATTTCTAGTAATTAAATTATTCAGTTGATTTCTTTATATTGGACAAATTATCAGGGCAGCCTAAAAATCAGAGTAAGTTTGCTTTGTCCTCTAACCTGTTAACCCATTTCTTTTCCTTCCCCGTTACCTTTCACATGTCTTAGTTCTTCATCAGTTTCCAAGATCTGTTTACTATATCTTTCTTAATTTGTTTTTCAAAGCTTAATTTTAATTCTTTATTCTTCTCCAGCATCTTGTTAACTGACTTTGTGCCTCTCCACAGTGTTCGGTTTCAGCCTGACAAGTTCCAGATTTCCCTCCTTCAGATCCCTTCAGAATGCATTACTGAAGATTAGTCCCCATTCTGTCTCTCTTTCATAACATTTTGTTGCTTGATATCTGTTTTAGAGTGTCCATTTATTGAAACACATCTATTCAAGATAGTCTGAAAAGCACTTGGAGAAGTAATTTTCTCTGTTCTGGGGTATCCGTGCACGCAGAGAAGCTATCACTTTTGTCTTGATGCTGTTCACGTGCTTTCAGCTTGCAGATTTTTGACTAAGGATTTTAGCATCTTACAGCCTTGAATGGAGGTATATGAGTTCCTGGCAGTCAGACTTCTATTCATTTCAGTTAGATGTGGCAAATCACAACTATGTCTTTAGATCTTTCCTCAGCAAAAAGAGCGTTGGAGTGGGGGTATATTAAACCACTATTACTTAAATGCTTTCTTATAACACAAGGCATTAGAATCAAAAGGAAAAGTTTAACCTATGTGGATAAAGCATTTTTAAAAATATCTTCTGACATTTTCTTCTTATTGCTGAACTCAGAAATTGATCTTATTTCCCAGCATCAAAAACAAAATGAAGGAAAAAAAATCGATGCTGAAGATTGATCAATGTTTTTCAAAACTGACTTAATAAGATAAAAATCAATGCAGCTGTATTATTTGCCTTTCTTTCATCACCAGGAACATTCAAACATGGTAATATTTGATTCTTAAGTTAAATGTAAAAATATTTCAGTTACCTCCTACAGAGGCAAAAAAATATAAGGAGGGATTTATTTAGTCAAAGTTCAGTTTTCTTTTTAAACCTAGTTTTGGAAATTTGAGTTCTGCAGAAACTGAAAACAGTTTGATATTTTAAGTGACCGTATATAATTGTTCCTTTAATCACACAGACTTAAATAGAACAAATGATTACTTGTGTTTTGCAAATTACTAGCTCCGATCCTCCCTTCCTCTTGCAAATATCAGTTCCATCTTGCTTCATTGAGAGATCTGTACTCAGAAAATTGGAGATAAGCTTGGGAACTGAATTTCCCTCATGCCAGGTTCACAGTGCTTTGAATTTAGAGCTATAATGTACAAATGCATTGGCTGGTTAACCTTTTTTGGCAAAAATGGGTGGGTTATTTGTAATTTGTTTGGTTTTTTCCCAATATTCATTTCCCTTTTCTGCTCCCACTATCCCCAGTAATATTAAGATCCCTTATTGATTTATTTAAAGGAAAGCCTTAAAAACTGACTTCTGTTATGTTATTGAACCAATCCTTAAAACATCAGTTTGGCCTGACTGTTGAGAGGCCTTTTTAAAAAAATAATTTGCATTTCAATATTCCTGTTCACCTGCTGCCTTGGGTTTAGCCCTTTGGGCTCCCAGTTTGAAATTTCTCTTAACAACTGAGCGACAGAAAATGTCCTTTTAGGGAAGAAAGTCACTGTTCTCACATAATCACTGGAACGTGTAAACTGAGATTTTAGGGAAGTACCAGACATTGAAAGACTCCTGATAAAATCCTAGATATTGGTGAGCCTTTGGTATTGGCATCTTTTGTTTTAAAGATTTATTTCATGAGCACAGGAAGACAGCTTTCTGCATAAATTTCTACTGAATTGATTCCCTATCTGCAAGCTGGGCCAGAATGTCATAAAATAAGAAGTGCAAACCTGATAGTAGTTAGACTCAGACTTCGAGAATATGGAACTTAATCAGATTCTCTGTGGGACCAGCTACTTTCTTGTCTGCTTTTCACATTCCCTTACTAATTGATTAATATGGTGAGTTTGCGCCTCTCCTCCAGTAGCTCTGAGCAGTGATACATACATTCGTTGGGATCAGACAGTCCCACCCCTTCATCTCTCCTTCATCATCAGCTTCATTATTGACAATATCTGTAATCGCATAATGAGAGAGCTGTACTTGTAGCTCTCCTCTTCCTTTCCTCCTCCCTCCATGCTGTGAGAGAGAAGTGGCATGGCATATTGCATAGCTAAAAGCTTATCAAGCCTGAATTTGTTGCACCTCTGAATGCAGCAGGCAAGCATTCACAACCACTACAGACATACATGGCTCATCTTGTGAAGCTGGACACCCTGAGAGGACAGATAATATTGGATTGGCTTTCTTGTTGCTCTGCAAACAATCAAATAGGCTTAAGCTATGCAATCTGATATTCCCTAATTGACAGCTTCTCCAAGGTTCATTTGTTAACTGAGAGCATGACATGTATTGAAGTTGTTTCTTCATAATGCATTTGGCATTAACAGGAGAAGCTGTTGAATGCCTCAGACATCAGTGTCTCAGCAATAAGATATTTCGCCTACAGTTTTGACTTTCTAACTAGGGACTTTGTATTTGCAAGAGCTTGTGAAATGAGTATACAACAGGACAGGGTAGGGGAAAAAAGCTTAAATGCATTCTCCTAAGAAAACTTGTGAGACAGTGTTTTTGCTGCTTGAGACATTTACTTGAGTTTTATGGTTCAACTGTTCTTTATTTCTTTTGGTATAAAATCTTGGTTTCTTGCTTAACAAAGTATTCACTGAATAGTCATAGGGTTTCAGAGTCCTTTGATTTTGGTATATTTATAAATAGGCATAAATGATTTTATTTATAGTGATGAAGAATTTGTGTGTAAAAGACATGTGCAAGAATTTTGTTTGCCTGCATCCATGAGAGAATAAAACAAAATGCAAAAAAATCCTCTATTTCAAAGAATCTTCAGCTTCTCCCACATGAAGCCCAGGCTTATTTGAATGAATAAATTATCTGTGTAGAAGAGACCAGAGGATGATTTCTCCACTGAACTTGTCACTACTTTGCATTTGCTGCTTTCTTGTCGCTAGTTTCCATGAACACTTTCTTAGTTTCTTAGAACACAGATTGTGCCAGAACTGTAACACTTGGCACTTTTTTTTCATTCTGTTAAAGGTTTCTACTATCTACTCTTCTTTGTAACTGTTCATATGATGTTCACACAGTGTCTGTAAGTGCTAATTACAAGATTTATCATAAATATGTCATCATTAATAGCTGTTGCATCGCATGAACTTGTTAGTTACTAGATAAATTTATCTTGGATGTAAAAAAAAAGTTTTCATTTCAGTTTTTGCCATTACTTAGTGCAAGCATGTTGCCCTAAATATTTAGGTTAATTTCTCTAGCACCTAGTTAAGTTTCTGCATGTATTCTTCCTTCTGGGAAGACTACATGCCTGGAGAAGTACATGAAATTTTACAGGTGTCAAAATAATTGTGGCACTTCAGTGGAACTTTAACTAGCACTGTTTAGGAAGTGAAACACAGCTGTTTAGATGAGGAAAAGATGAGTGAATGGATGAGGATGCCTTCATTTCACAGGAATAAAGACCTTAGCTTTGACAGAAGGGGCTATTCAAATAATGCCAGGGAAGAATGAGCAAAGCTAGATTCTGCTTAGAAAAGCCTAGAAACAAACTTTTGAAAGCCCTAAGATCTGGAACCTAAGCACACATCTCTCCTCCCTCTGTAAACATCAATGGCCTGACTTCCTGCTGCAACCAAATATTCCTGAGCTCTTGGGGGACATTCTGGACCTGTCTCCAAGTGCCTTCTCTTTTATTTGCAAGGTCTGTGATCAAATGCCATCTGGGTGTCTGGCGATCACTGACTCCAGAAACACTTCTGTCTTACAGGGCAAGCACAAGCTGCATGTGGACACAGGACTGGAGGGCTCCTGGTGTGGCCTCATCCCCATCGGGAACCCCTGCGAGAGTGTGACCACAACAGGCCTTAGGTGGAACCTCAGTAAGTGAGATGCCTCTGGGACAGGGGGTTTGATGTGGTCCTGACACTACATTTAGAGCAGCTTCATGAGTGGTGAGGGGCCTTACAGGTTTGAAGGTGAAGCATGGCACTGAATCCCCGCCAGGCCATTTTTTTCCTAGAAATGAAGGAGTTTTTACAAAAAGCAAGAGAAATATGTTTAAACCTGAGATATCACAGGCAGAAACACATTTTCCACTTGGGAGTCATTGTGCTCTTCAAACAGAACATTTGTTGAGGTCATGATACGTTACCATCTTGATACATTGCCCTCCAGGGAGAAGAAGCCATGAGTGTCTAAACTCCTGCTTATAAGCCATAAAGTTACAACAGACAAATAACAATGTGATACAGATTATTAAAACTGCCTCACTTCACCTGAACTGCTTCATGTATATTGTCTGTTTCTCAACCCTGAATGAATAGATCCTTTTTCTTACTTTAAAGTGGAAAAGAGTGAATTTGATCTAGAACCAGGGACATTTATCTGTAGAGAAAGGAGGTTTCATGACCAAAAAAAATTGAAACAACCTTCATCCTCATGCCTCTTCTTCCCACACTGAGTCATTTGGGATGTATTTGCACAGGAAAGTAATGGGATATTTTCAGTGGAGATTCATTAAAACTTAAGGGGAGCAAAGCAGTAATTGAGAGGCTCTAGTCTCAGTCTGATGGACATGTCCAGGCTTTAGAGCCATTCCATGCAGAAAGGGCACACTGTTCTCACTGTTTGCAGTGCAGTGCCTCCACTGGCGAAGAATTAATTTGAGATTGACCCACTGTGCCAGCCAGCAGAATATCTGCTGGTTCCACTGAGAGCTTGAGCATGTGATTAAGGTGGTGGTATGCATTAGTAGCTCATTAATGATAAAAGGCATAAATATGGCATTAGTTTTGGACTGTGGGAGAATTGCCACATGAAGAGCTGTCTGGCTAGCCATGTTTCTGTCCTTGTAAACTGGATTGGAAGAGCTGAATGTATTGTGTAAGAGATACTCCCTTAATTTGAAAAAGAGTCAGATATTTTCATTTGTACATATAAATACAGTTGAAAAATAAGATACTGAATTTTCATCTGCTCATCTCCTGTTGTCCAGCAAGTTCTGTGACCGATTGCATGGAGGTGCTGATTTCTCAGAAAATGTTCTACCCTTCAGAATGAGGTGCAAGAAGCTCAAGCCAGCCTCATGTTAATGAAGGAAGCGTCTCTGAATCCTGTGTCGTATTGCAAAAGGCTGCTGTGTGGATCAAAATGTGGTAGATGCAATGAGGTTGCAGCCCTTTCTTCTTGTTTTTATTATTAGTTGAAAAAGCCATTTTTTTAGATACAACAGAATTTTCTTCAGTTTAATTCCGTAAATTTTGTCAGGTTTAAAAAGTGCTCATTAGGAAGTTGGTTTTAAAGATGGTCTGTCTGCTCCCACAAATGACATGGCTTTGTTACTTTTTTACTACTAAATTATGATTGCCTTATCTGCTAAAGCTAAAGAGAAAGAGATTGTAAGTCAGCTGTGCCAGCTGGAGAAGGATGCAGGGGGGAGATGCAATGGCAACAAATATTTTTTTCTCTCTAGGGTTGGGTTAAGATATCAGTTTCTTAAATGTTGATCATAACTAGATATGGACCTACGGGGATTTTTATTAAGCTTAATTTCATCTTTTTTTTTCTTTTTCTGGGGGACAAAAAAGTATTTATGTGACTGTTTCGTGCTTGTTTCATCAGAACACGACACCATCATCTCTGCTTCTCCCTGCCCTTATTGCTGTCCTTTTCCAGGAGGAAAGAGACCAGACCTTTACAGTGTTTTCCTTAGTGATGTGCATATTGCATCCTATTACAGGCTATGTTTTCAGTCTCAATATTCATGTTTCTCCCAGGTTGTAGTTCTTTCATTTATTTCTCCTTGTTAATCATACATATATCTGCAAAACCAAAAAATGATCCGGTCTTCCTTGAAGAGGTTCAGTCTGAGACATCAAGGTCATTACAACCTGAAACTGCTCTCTTGCCCAAGTGACCAGAGCTAACCTTTTCATTCATCCAAATACAGAATAATGTTTGAATAAGGTTATTGTTCGGACACTGATTAAAAAATTAAAATGCAATTACATTCCCCAAAAGGGAAGCCAATAGCTCCAAAACAGCATGTGGTTAGTTGTGACTTGGTTGGATTTTTTCCCTAGTAAATAGGACCTACATTCTGATAGCTTAAGTTTGATACTAGCTTCCATTGTGTTAATGCACTTTTATGCTGCCTGTAGTTTTGCAGCTACTTTAAAAAATATTAATCATCCTGTAAATTGGGATGGAGAAGCAAAGGCTCAACTGGGAAGAAATACAGTAATGAGAACAGACACTTGCTGCTGATGGCTGGCAGTGGCAGAGCTTTACCTGTTCATTTGTTAACAGCAGTGTGAGTGCACACACCTTTGTAAACCTCAGTAAATAATTTTTTGTGGCTATAAATTCATTTTTATGTGTAAATCGTAAAAGAAATGGTATTTTTAAGCCAAACATGACATGAAAGGCCTATTCCTCCAGTTTGTTTTGGAATTAATTGGATGTGACCTAACAAGTTGGGGTTTAAAAAGTAATTTTTGAGCCCTCAGAATATTTAGGTATCTGGGCAGTAAACTAATTTCAGAATTTTAGTTCAAAAAGTGATATATTAGATGGTAGGGGAGCCCTCATTTTTGCAGACAGTAATTTCCAGCAAATCAAAATTCAAATAACACTGCAGTACAAGAAAGAACTGGCTTTGCATCAAGGTTTTTAATGTTTAACACCAATTTCTGTCTGAGCATGTCTGAGATTACTCTGCCAATTAAAATTTGTAAAACCTTCAAGAGGTAGTCAAATGTTATCTGTGTCCAGTCCACAGGTGTTGTCATGATACTTCATAGGTTCTGAGTAGAAAAAGAAAAGGATAAATACCTAGGACAGAAACTGTATTGAGGTTAAGAATAGGCTACCAAAGGTCTCATTTCAATGGTTGAATTAGATAAACCTGAAATCTGTAAGTCATTCTGCTAGCAGAGAAACAATGATGTCTTTTAATATTACAGAATTCAGTATTTTTTGTATGTCTGTTTGGAATGCAGCATGTATGCATGCTTTTATGGATGCTTATCTTAGTTATTTGCCAGCACTTGTCACAAGCAGAATTCTCATTTATTTTAGTTCTCATCTTATGGGTGAAAGAACTTGGAGAAGAAAGTGGAAAACTGATTAGAGAAAATATTTTTATCCATACTTGCTATTGTGTAGCACATACTCAGAACACATTATAAACATATTCTTTCCATTCCCAAAGGAATACAGATCTTTTCTCTATTAAAATCTGATTTATAGTACGGGAATCAGATAATACTTTATCTGATTTGACTCACCTGGCTGCTTGCTGATAACAGCTCTCATGTCTACTAAATAAGTAACAAAAAATCCAATAATGCCAGAATTACCCAGCATTCTTCATTAGGTCCTCAGTGGTGCTTTCATGGAAGGTAAATAAGAATGAAGGTAGAAATCAGCTGCACTGCTCATCAAAGAAGAGGTTGGAGGGTAATGGTACGCTTTTTAAGGAAACTGTTCTTTTTCTATGAAATTACTTTAGAAAATAATCTTGCCAACTAATTTATTCTTCATCCCTATGGCCTTTGATATGCAATAATTGCCAGGAAGGAGTAGAATAAAAAAATCTCAGAGAGACTCCAGCACAGCTGTACACAGAGTAGATGACTCTCCAAAACCTGAGTAATACCATCCTGAAGTAAACGGAAGACATTTAGAATAATAATAGAATGTCCTGAGTTGGAATGGACCCATCGATCATCAAATCCAGCTCCTGGGCCTGCACAGGACAACCCAAAGCATCACACTTTGTGCCTGAGAGTGTTGTCCAAGTAATTCTTGAATTACATGACCCTTGAAAGAGTCTCTCTCCATCTTTCTGGTAGGCTTCAACTGGACGGCTGCGGTTAGGTCCCTCTGGATGGCATTCAATTGTTCAGGTGCGTCAGCTGCGCCACTCAGCTTGGTGTCGTCTGTAAATTTGATGAGGATGCACTCAGTCCCTTCATCTACATCATTAATGAAGACATTAAATAGCAAAGGTTCCAATATGGACTCCTGAGTGACACCGCTTGTCACTGATGTCCATTGGGACTCTGAGTCATTGACCACCACCCTCTGGATGTGACTGTACAACCAATTCCTTACCCACCTAGCAGTCTACCCATCAGATCCATCTCTTTCCCATTTGGAGAGAAGGATGTTAAGGGGAACTATGTCCAAGACTTTTTGCAGAAGTCCAGATAAATTACATCTCTAGCCATGACCACTTCCCTGGGGAGCTTTGTCCACTAATGGAATCACTCCATCATAGAAGGCCACTAGGTTGGTCAGGCAGGACTTGGCCTTGGTGAAGCCTTGCTGGCTGTCTCAAATTACCTCCATGTCCTCCACACACCTCAGCATGGCTTCTAGGAGGATCTGTTCCATGATCTTCCCAGGCACAGAGGTGAGATTGACAGGTCAGAAATTCCCAGGATCCTGCTTTCTACATTTTTAAAGAGGGGTATAATGTTTCCCTTTTTCCAGTCACCTGGGACTTCACCTGACTGCCAGGACTTTTCAAATATCATGGAGAGTGGCTTGGCAACTACATCAGCCGGTTCTCTCAGGATTCTGGGATGTATCTCATCAGGTCCCATACACTTACGTACATTCAGGTTTCTCAGATGGGATCTCTACTTACAGTGGGAAGCACTTTGCTCCCCCAGTCCCATCCTTCTGTCCATCCACTCGAGAGGTGGGGGAAGAGAGGCTGACACTGAAGACTGAGGCAAAAGAGATGTTGAATACCTCAGCCTTCTCCTCATCCGTTGTTACCAGTCTTCCACCAGTGTTTATTGGGGGTGGGTGCACCTTCTTTGACCTTCATTTTCTGGTTTACATACCTGTGGAAGCCCTTCCTGTTATTCTTGGCATCTCTTGCCAGGTTCAGATTCACCTTGGCCTTCCTCAGCTGTATTTCATCTCTGTACTCTTCCCAGATTTCCTGTCGTTATATCCAGTGCTTGCGCATTTGCGTCTTCCCCTTTAATCTGACCAGCAGTTCCCTACTCAGCCATGCCTGTCTCTTGCCTTCCCTGCCTGATTTCTTGCTTCTGGGGATTGCCAGCTCTTGTGCTCTATGGAAGACTTCCTTAAAGATCCACCAGCTCTGCTCTGCTCCCCTGTCCCTGAGGGCAGTCTCACAGGCTGTCCCACTGACCATCTCTCTGAAGAGCTGGAATTTTGCTTTCCTAAATTTCAGGGGCCTAACTTTACTCCTTACCTGATCCATATGTCTCAGGACTGCAAACTCCACCTGTGCGTGGTCGCTGCAGCCCAGGCTGTCTCTAATCTCAGTGTCCCCAGTTAGCTCACTTCACCTCCCCCGACCAAAACGCTTATGTGTGTGCAGCTATGTTGTTGTGGCACATTGCAACTATGGAAACTAATTCCATTATTAATATGGAGGGGAGAGGGTTGTCAAGAGAGCAAAATGCTGTTCTTTCCCTTGCATGTCCTACGTTACTTTAGTCCCTGCTTCTGCTAATGGAAATACAACCCAGAGGTATGAAGAAATAGGTGCTCTGCTTCCGCCCAACATTGGTGCAGATAACCTCATCACTTTGGTGGCCATAGACTGGGGAGAGCACAAAAAGTCACATGAAAATCAAAAGCAACTTGCTGCTACTGAAGGATGTCCATTATAAAGTCAAAACACCTTTCTGAGCAAGAGGGAGAACTGCAGAGAGCCAGGGAGATAGCATTTACATTGATGGGGGTCCAAGTTAACTCTATGGATTTCAGCACTGACTCTGAATTTTCACTGGTGAGTGTGGGGGCTGAATTGGTCCATGAAAGAAACCTCATAGTTTATGCTGATGACGTTTAACCCTAAAGACTTTCTCATCAGTCAGCCTGCCCACATGGATACTGGAAAATCATCTTGTTTAGACAACAGCAGAGTTAAAGCTGAAACATAGTGGTGTACTTCAATGGAAGTCAGTGAAAAATTGGCCAGAGTGCAAACGCTTGTTTGTCATATCCCTTGCAAATATACTTTAATTGTTTTCATCTTTAAATGCCCAGAACCAGCCATAATAAATGTAAATGTCACGCTGCCTGGAGATTTCCAAAAACAAGGAAGCTCTCTGAGGCATGTGGTGAGTTATTGCCAATTCCCAATGTCTCTGCAGAACCACAAAAGGGCAAGGACCAGTAGGAGGACAAATCAATCACATCTGGCTAGAGTCTCCCAGAATTAAAAAATGATATGTGTTTGTCTGTGATGACTCAGTTAATGAATGTGTGCGATTTAGATTTTTGGGGGGTTGTTCAAGTAGGTAGGTGTTTCCACTAAGCATTGACTCCTCCTTTGCATTTTGTTTGTGGACCTTTTAGTTCTGTTTATGTTTTTAGTACATACTGGTGTATGTGATTGATCTCTTCTTCCCAAAAATATGACGCTGAAGGAAATTATGTTCTCTGCAGTCATCTATTCCTGTACCTTATTGGCAAACAGTCCTGGCTATCTCCTCTACAGCGTCTCAATTCTTCATTCACTCTTCCCTTTGAAAACATTTTACATGTGGTATCTGAGGGGGCACTGCTCTCTCCCAGTTTTTGGCTCTAGATGTTTTTGGAAAAGGTGGGGTTTTTTTCCTGCTGTTATATTAAGTTCCATAGAGGATGAAAGTCTAGTGGATGTCATCACTGACTTTTGTGGTATGTTGTAAAAACTTAGGTTTTGGCTGTAAAATGTTTATGGCATCCTGATGTGTAATTAATAAGCCATTAACACCTGACTGTAGTGAGCGTGCTCTGGGATGGTTAATTTTAGACATGCATGTGCAATTACACATCTCTAAGCAAAGCTTGTTTTCAGGTGAGTTGAGAAATACAAATTTCTGATAGATGATTCTATGTCTTGCCATAGAAGCAGCTGTGACTTCTTTTGGGCAGTAAATTCATGTGGCAGGAGGGAGTCAAGCCAAGTCACGGGGAAGAAAAAAGAGAAAGTGGCAAAATTGCAATGTGAGATTGCATTTGGGATTAGGAACATGTTTTGGAGAAAAGGCAGATAACATCAAACTGGGGGAAGATGTGAATACAGAGGCTGAGAGAATGAGAATAGAGGTTCTTCAAGTGGGCTGTTGACATCCTCCTTTTTGAATTGAGACCAAAATTTCTCAGTCTTGTTGTTTCTCTGCTGTTAGTGATCTCTCTCATTTTCCATTGCCGTCCAGGCATTATAACCTACTTCTACTGTCCATAAACTGGTAAGTTCAAGTGATGCAGGCTTGTCCCTAGGACCTGCCTAGGTATTGATCCAACAGCAATAGATGGCATTAGACATTTGATTTTAAAACAACTTGCACTCTTATGGATATCAATTCAGGACTGAAACTAAGGAAACCCAGAAACAGATAAATAAAATTAATTAATGTTTGGATGTAATGGTACTTACAGATTTGAGACACCAGCATCACTCAGTGTCCCAGGTGTATTCTCTAGGAATGAATCTGCAGCCACAGTTGATGGTGCAGATGTGTACAACCTCAGCCCTTCCCACTGCAGAAACAGAGATACCTGAGAGGAATAAGATGAAGCACTGCTGATTTTCTTGTGGTTCAGGCAGTTGATTGTCTGGAGTGTTTACTCTATGCAGGTACTTTATCTACTTGCAAGTTAGCTATTCATTTCTCTTAGCACTCAAGCTGAGTTTTCAGCACCCTAACATTCCTGAGAGCTCTGCCTTGGTTCTGTAAAGCACAGGATAATCCAAAATGAAAGCTGTAGTATCATCTTTAGGATACTACATAAGATGTTAATATCTGTGTCATTGCTCTTGAACAATTGCACATGTGCAATGGTATTATCAATTCTATCATAATGAGCAAGACAAAAACCCTTGAGGAATTCAGCATGCAGGCATTCAATGCAGTTTATACAGTAAATAAGGCATAAAGCACTATGATGAATCAGGGCTCAAAGGGTGTCTGTTAAGAGAATACTATTTGCCAAAATTAGTCTGGCCTGCTTGGTTAATGGGACTGTGTAATTAAAGGATGAAAGCTAAAGAACCTGCATTAAAATTTCACAGGCAAACATTAATTCTGGCATCCCCTTGCTCTCAAGTCCATGACTTTGCAGCCTAAGCATTTTGAAGAATTGTCTTCCGTGCTTATTATTTCCAACTGAATATGGATTCATATACTAGTAACAGGTGAAGTGTATGTAACGTGTCCCATTGTATCAGTAGAAGTTCAGGTCAGCATGTGGCAGCAGAGTTTCCTGTTATTTACATTTTTAAGCTTTTTCCTTGTATTTAATAAGAAAAAAAAATCTTTCAAACAATTCCAAATGTTTTTAGTATATTTTAGGTAATTAGTAATAGATGTCATAAACCAAACAGTAAATCCGAATAAATGGAGGTGAAATGAATGTCAAGAGATCTTACTATCTGTATAGTTTTCCTGTGGCATCACTCCTGAAAAACCTGAAAAAAGGTTCCTGTTTTATGAGCTTTCAGTACAATTTTGGGGATTCCTTTATAACAGCATCTTAAGAAACTCTAAAAACTCTTAAGAAACTCTTAAAAATTTGATATTTCTTTTTCTTTCTGTATTCTGTGGCTACAGTATGTGATAAATATGTTCTCATGCTGTTAAGCATTATAACACAGGATTTATAATCTAATTGCCAATAAGAAATCTCAGAATTGTACATTTAGGTTTCCCAAGTGTAGGGCATAAATTTTACCCAAGCACCAGCAATACCACTGTATCACTGCTGATTGGCAGGCCACTTAATGATGCTGTTTATAAGACAATTTTCTAATCAGCTGCGTGAACACTCATCAGGAGCTTGCTTCTTGATTTAAAGCAGAGCTGGAGAGAAAGATAGAGTTTGTTTTGCTTGTAAAAACAAACTAGGCAAAAAAGCAAATTACAAAGAGAAATAATCAGGGGATTTTTTTTCCATCTTATGAAGGATTGATACAGTAAAAAAAAAAGAAAAGCACAAATATAGAAAGCTTTGATATCATGAATCTGGATTATGCTTTTAAAAGTTCAGTGTAGAATTAAAGCTGTGGCATGAATGAATCAGCATTCATCAGGTTATTTCTTTTGTGCATTTTGATACTGGATGACGATAGCTTGAACATTAACATTCTTGTTTTTAACAGGTGTTAAATTTCCAGTCATTGTTTAATATTAATTACGTGATATAGTAGATATTCTGTTGGGTCTAGTCAGTTGAAACTGAGGCGCAGTTAGTTTTCCATTTATTTCACATTTCAGATTTTAGTTTTCAGCCCACTAACTTCAGCCAACCCTCTTTTCCACTCGAAGAATAATTAATTATTCCTTGCTTTCTTCCTATCTATTTCATCCTTTTGTTCCGTAATAGAGTAGCTTTAATTCTAAAAATGTGATCTAAATCACATGTAAGCTGGGTCAAGTGTGTCTGGCATGGAAGCAATTCATTATATGATTTATGGGGTTTTAACAAGATAAGCTTCAGTTGACCTGCCAAATTTATGAATAATTTTGACAGGCACAAATAAAGTATGTTTTCCAAATTTATCCCCAAGTAATCATTGATACAGTCTTGTAAACACACCTTGTAAACACAGTTCTGTAGGCTGTATATCCATGGTATGTTGAAGAATTCATGTTTTATGAAAATATTAGAGCTTAATACCAAGATTGTGGGATTAATGGGAGAATTGCACACTATCTTTAATATTAATATGTTAATCTGGAAGTGCCTCTGTCCCTTCCTTACTAGGGTTACTTAAGCCCCCTATTCATCAGAAGATTTAGGCATTCATGAATTTTTATACATGTTACTAGTTCCATTGAATATAAAGGGATTATTCAGTAGGTAAAGTTAAACGCATGCGGAAGTACTTACTGCAAGTCAGACTCTGAAGCAGGAGCTATAACCTTAAAAATGTCTGAAATGGTTTTTCTGTATGTAAAATAAGGTGGTACTGACTTTAATCTCAATTTCCAGGGTTAGCTGCCTGGCCTTTTACCTATTCTAATCTCTCTTCTCACTCACCAGTGCTATAAAGCTCCCGTTTCTAGTTCTGCATATTTTTTATGTATTTCTGGTTGACTGTAGTAATTTACATTAATTCCTCCTGATTTTACTGTTGAATGCCTGGGCAAAGTATGAAGACATGGTAAGACAAATGACTTTGAAGTATTTCTCACATCTGGTTTCTTTACCTAATTCAGTAATTCAGCAGTTGTGGTTTCCTACCAGTACAGCTGTCAGGTCCATGTATCAAGTGAATTTTTCATATGAGAATTTTGGAAAAAAGGTTTCTGGATACCTACCAGAATTTTTCAACAATCATAAACTTTTCATAAATAGCCAAAAGCATTAGAATATGGTACATGTCTGCATAGTTATAAGAGAACAAAACACTCTGGATGGAGTGAATCAACAACAGAGGATATGAGATTTTTTTAAATTCTTTTTTTTTTTACCATGATACAAATTTGCCACACTTTTGTGTTCCTCTCTGCCATATGTAAAGCAAGATTTTCCATCCACATTAAAACAATGTATACAGCCAATACAAGGCCCTTGCTAGGGAATGGGGAATGTTTTCTACATCATATTATGGGCTAGAATGTGTGAAATAGTAACATTAACATAAATCTTTTTATGCTAGAGTAATTCGGCATTGTTCCTTTTTTTTTGTATTTTGAAATATGAAGTGTAGTTATGTTTACCTTTTAACATTCCAAAAACCTGTAAACTCTTCCTTTGGCAAGTGCAAATCAACAAATGCTGGCAATATCCTGAAAGACAGCTTTCTGTTGTGAGCTTCTGTAGAGATTTATACTACTCATTTGCAGTGTACAGCAGGAAGGTTGGTTGGTTATTCAGAGCTTGTGTGTGCTACTTTGTTTTTGCTGCTGCCTTTTGTTAGTCTGCGTGTTTATGCTAGCATAGTTCTGGACCGTTTAAGACTTGTCTTGGATTTTTGAGAGCTCTTCTGCTGGCAATTAATTTTACATCCCAAATATCTCACGAAAACATTGTCCTCAGTGAATTTATGAATTGGCTTGTGTTCCTTTTAATACCACAATTACTTTAGTGTCCCAGCTGACATAATCTCAAAAGAATTTTACTGACTGTTGTGAGATTCACTCTTTCCAGTTTATGCCATTCTCTAACTTCCCAGAGTAATGATTCCCTAGATGTTTGTCAGTCTTGGTTTTGTACCCATGTTTCCTGAGTTTCTCTGCCAGTTTTGTGTTCTATCTGCTCTGATGCCAGTTTCAACAAATTCTCTGAAAGTTACAAACAATGAAGACAGTATTTAAAAAAAAAACCCCACAAACAAACAAACAAACAAAAAACTTACATTGTTTTCATGGCACAGCACCGCTTGCTGACTCAGTGGGTAGGACACCAGGCTGGGGATCCAGCAGTATGGCTGGAATACATCATTATCTCTCAGTAGTATACGGCCTCACTTGTCCTACTGCTTATCTTGTTAACTCTTTGGGGCAGGGACTGCAGAGTGCCCTCTGTCCTTCCTGGTAGTCATATACTACAGGGATAAACATAATTAATTGCAAATGGAAGGTGACTTCTGGAGTTACAGTGGAAAGCTATTACCATGGAATGATTCCTGATTTTAAATAAATGCGTATTCTGTGAGTGTAAGAGACTGCATCTGGATTATTATCTTCAGAAATGGTGCTGTGGAAAAAGAAGAAAATCATTGTTTAACATACAGTGCCATCTACAGAGCAGGCTATGCAACTTGCACTGCTTACATTATATGGGTTTTTTTGTTTGGGTTGTTTTGTTGGGTTTTTTTCATTTTTTTTTGTCACAGTCCAGTTGATATTAATGGCTAGAGAGTGTATGAGAAGTTTTTGTCAGATGCCTGCAGAATTGGAGGATGAGGAAGAGTGGTTTGTGCACTCATCTGTTTCGGCTGTAATCAGCAATATCCATAGGCCAGGCTTTAGCCACTCCTAACTTTCTCTTAGAAGCCTATATTGTTGGGGGGTGTTTTGTCTTTTTTAAAATGTAACTATTTCTAGAAATGCTGCATCTGCAGCTAACCTTCCTGGCAATCACATGACCTACCACAGCAGTCTGACAAGGCAGGCAGAGGTGGAAAAAGGAGGAAAGGCACCAGAGAGGAAGAAGCCCATCTGTGATCATGTTGTGTGAACATGAAGTATACTACAGCACCTTGTCAACTGTCCTCTCTGTTAAGAGTCAGTTTAAATGTGGGGGTGAAGGTCAGTGGGTCTTCCCATATTGTTACCTAAGCACATGCTGCAGAGAAAACTGTGAAGCAGTGGTTGTGTGTTTGCATGGTTCACTCATTGGAATGACAGTGCAGGGAGAGTTGGATTACATCCCAAAAATCTTGAGAGTGATCTTCTGATAAATGTTAATTTTGATGCAGAAAACTGGATATTTTTTTAAAAATACAGAAAAAGTGAAAGAACACAGAAATATCCCTCCTTCCACTCTCATGGGTTCATTATTTATGTAACGTAGCAAATTAAGTTATTGTGGTCACTGCAGAACAAACTGTTGTCTGTCCTCTTTTGTCTAGCTCCTGAACATGGCAAGTTATCTGATCTTTAAGCTGTTGCTAGCTCAGAACCCACTGTTTGCCATCTTCAAATTAGTGGGTTTGAAAAACAGAAACGGGAAGGGAGGGCTGAGAACGAATTCTGACATCCAGGGCAGAGACAAAATAATTTTCTGGCAGATGTTCTTGCACAGGCAAGGAGGGAGAGGGGAAAAAGAGAAGGGTCTTTGTTTTTTTATATAGTTACATGTGAAATTCAGTGTATTTAAAGTAGCAGCAGAGATGTACTGGGAGTCTGAGTGTCTGAGACAGCTGAAGTTGCACGTTAAATAGAGTTTATGGGACTAGTCTGCCATTTGTCACCTGCACTGTCACTGTCAGTACATGTGACTATGTAGGTAAGTGGGGGTGCACGTAAATAATAATTCCTCTTTATTTAATATACATTAAAACTTAAAGGGACAGAAATATGAGTTAGCAGAGTGCTACAAAATGTGAAGTTAATTAGGTAGTAGTTATCCTCAACATTTCCATCTTTAAAGTGGTTTTGAACTGCTTAAGTGCAGCAGTTACTGCAGACTGTGATTAGATAAACAGAGGCAAATAGTAATTTTAACTGATAAATGATTGATGATGGCTCTATATGCTTATCATTATATACTGTTGTAAACACTTTTTTACTCAGTGAGGATGGAGTCTGTAGGAAAATTGATGATGTATGAAATATGAATTCAAACTGTAGTGCTTTTAAGAGTATAGAGGGCCAATATTGTAGGGCCAATACAGAGTTGTTACCTGAGGAACTGGTGAACTTTGCCATTGGTATCATCAGGCTGAGCACCAAACATCTGCCAGCTGACATTCAGAGCCTGAGTACAAGTGCAGCTGAGAAGGTGAGTTTACAGGAGAGAGCCTAAAAGTACAGATGGGGAGGCTGAGCATGTCCAATGGCTTTTGATGGCTTTTGATGCGGAAGGCCCCCTGATCCACTGCTCAAAAGGAGAGGAGATGCCACTTCTCTTCATTTTTCTTGCTTCTCATGGCTCCTGCCTTTTTTCGCAACTTTACAGTGTCCTGTCTGCTGTAGATCTATGAGACATTTGCAATGCCTTATTTGACAGCCATGGAGCAACTGTGTTACACCCACATTGTAGCAGCCATTTGGGACAGAACAAGTGTTTTTTGTCACTGGAAGTTGATGGGAACAAGGAGACAAATATGCATGTCTCTAGAAAAACAGGGTGGGATAAGAGGTTTGTGCAATGTTAATAATGCTATAATTCTATTTGGTTTGTCACCTGCCATTTGCTAATTATTAATCACAGTAACAATGTTGTTAGTTACATTAATTGAAAGGGAATTTTATTGCAGCAGCTTGAATTTAATATCAGCTCTTTGTGTATCATACAATCCAAAAAGTAACCTGGGGTAATTAAATTACAGGCTAAGTCTTCATTCTACGTAAATTATTCTATTCACTGCGGAAAAAAATAAGCAGGATATTACCAAAGAAAAGGCGCAAATCATTAGCAGCCTCTACTCCGTGCTCTGTTCACTTCACTGGCAGTGCTGAAATTTGTCTGTTACTTTTCCTGTGGTGTTGTAGAACTAACAATGAACTTGCCATCTTTTCTGTCATGTGCCTGCCCTTGGGCTTGTATAAAAGAAAGGAATTAGGTTGTGTTTTGTTGACCTTTTAGATGCAAGGGAAATGGTAGTCCTGTTTCCTTACACATCAAATGCTGCCAGGCTGTTGTCTGTGTTAACCTTTGTGGAGCACCCTGATGTGATCGTTACCCTCGCACCAGGACACAGATGTCAGAGAGAATTGAGAAGGGATAAATTGGAGGTGCCATGCAAAACAGCTCAGCTAAAGACATTTTTCTCCTGCACTGAAGAAAAGGTATTCTGTACGTGTTTAACTACTTAGCTGATCTGTGAGTCCTGTAATTTGCTTAGCCAAACAGAACTTCAAAACAGATGGTTTCTAAATTTGGGGAAAATAACCATTACAGTATTTTTTCCCTCTGCAGTCTGCAGTTATACTTTAGTACTGAAATTATTTGAAAATTAAACAGGAAAATAAAGTTTGGATCTTGAATACTAATTTTAGGAACACACAATTTTTAGTATGTATTAGGTTTGCATCTGCACATTTAGCCTAAGATTTGTTTATGCTCTGATTTAGTGCCTCTTGCTGCTTACTTGCATAAACACTACCAAATCAGTCAGTTGGAGTCACCAGAGTATTTAGCTACCAGCTGCATTTGCTCATAAAAGGAGGAATGACAAGTTTCCTCCTTTGCAGAGGAGGAAGTGGAGAAACAGAAGGAAGTAATTTACACTTACATGGCACCTGCCACCAGCCACGTCTACAGGCAGTTTACCACTAGTAAGTGCACTGCCTCGTGTGGAAAGCATTTCTTTGTGAGACACTGCTTCATTCCCAGTCTCTTGACTGAGGAGACTGAGGTGCAGAGCATTTTTCTCATCCAAAATTGTAAGTGAAGCTAATCAGAAGGTAGGAATCTGAGTATCCTGGGCTTTGGATTATTTTCTTATCCTGATAGAAATAAATTATGATAGAGGCATTAATTGTTTTATGTTTAGGGTGTTTTTAACATATATGTAATATTTTTGCACATAGTCAATATTTTCAAAGTGTATCTAAGAAAATTATATTTAGGAACTCTGCCTTTCTCTTAGAATATATGGTCAGCTGTTGGTCATTTTGTATGTGTCCATCCCTGAACATAAAGAGGGAGTCTAGGTGTGAAAATGGAGTTACAATGGGTTTTCTGAAAAGCCAAGCATGGTATTTGGTCTCCACTTCAACAGTACTTTAACCATTATTTGTCAGTGTGAGAGCACCAGCATATTCTCAGGTAGCCTTTGAGATAACTCATTACCCAAGAAGAGAAATTATCTTGGGTTGGGGATTCCTAGAGAGAAATTTAGGTCTATGACTCATTTGATTCAAGTCTTTGCTCCCTCAAGCAAGCATGCTGTGCGATGCCCAGCCATACTCCGCTGCACAAGGCAGAGCTGGGCTGTGGAAAGCACTGCCACAGAGTACTGTGGACCACAGCAAACACAGTGATACAGTGTCCAAGAAATCTCTAAGATACAGGTTTTTGAGGCAGGGTGTGCTGAGGAAAATACTGCTCCATGTTGTTTGGTCTTTTAAATTCTTTCCT
Source organism: Rhagologus leucostigma (assembly GCA_013397725.1). Taxonomy (NCBI): domain Eukaryota; kingdom Metazoa; phylum Chordata; class Aves; order Passeriformes; genus Rhagologus; species Rhagologus leucostigma. Next base: position 1,938,024 of record VZTD01002860.1, on the reverse strand, counting down.
AAATACCTCATCTGACTATTGCCTGAGACTCCTGTGTCAGTGTCCTACTAAGATAAATCCTTGGGATGACAACCATGGCTGCTTTTGTGCTCTTTTGACTTGTAGAGTCCTCCTGAGAGCACAAATATGTTCTTCCATTTGGGCTTCTCTCCAAGCCGTTTTGTCCTCTACCCAGATTAGGAATTTAGCTTCTGAGTTTAAATTATCCTTTCTTAGACAGAGGACTAGAATTATATGCCCTTCTTCAGAGAGCATTCCCTTGTACAATGTACTGCCTGTACTGTGGCAATAATATGTGTTTATCTCTGCTGAAAACATCTAACCTGCTACATGTTTTTTACCATCTCTTGGCTATTTCTGCCTGTGCAGCTGTAAAATACAGCCTTCGATTGCTTGCTAACTTGTCAAACTCAGTTGGCAGTTGAGAGTCTGCCTCGGCATTTTAATGGGCTTTGGCTACAAAGGTTTCAGAGCAGGACTTTTCTCCTTTACTTGAAAACCTGTTTTCTAGTTGGGGTTTCTAAAGTTGGTATTGTAGATCTGCAGGCACCAGTGGAAGTGTGTTTATGGGCTTGAAGTGTGGAGACTCAAGCAGAGAACAAGATGACTTCCCTTCATACGCTCTCCTGAGTTTTCAGACTTTTTAACGAGGGTTAAAAAAGTCTGTTATGGTTCCTTTGGTTGGTTGGTTGGTTTGGCTTTTTTTAAACTGGTGCAGTTGCAGCTTCCCTGCCAGAGGCTTGTAAGTAAATACATGTGTGACAGAGTATGAAGCTACAAGAGTGCTTAAGGCCTTGAGCTGTGATTAGCTGTTTATGTAAGTGAAAGCAGTTATCTACCACTTTTTCATTAAATGCTCTTATTAAGCTGTGATTGCTGACCATGAGTGCATTCATGGCATCTCACCTGCCAGGTGGAAACTCCTCACTGCTTTCCTCAAGCCCTGTTTGAGAAAGAATTGAATGACTTTTAATTCTTTTCAAATTTATCCCATTTGTATCTTCTCTGATGTACATAATCTCTGGTGGCTCAAAGGGGATGCTTTTGGGCAGACTATAGCCACAAACTAGGCTTTTGACTAGCCCATGTTGCTTTTAGAGTTGTAGTTTTTATGTAAATCAGTTTTAGGACTGAAACTGCAGTTTGGATGTTCCATGAAGACCTTCTTGGTGTGTTGCATCACTGACTTGAAAGGTAAAACTACAGTATAATAGCCACTTGATGGTGCTTTCTGAAGACTGTAATGTCCCTTTATTTAGCCGCAGATACAGTAGCAGCTGGCGGGAGCATAAGGTTCCAGAATTCTTACCGCAGCCATTGTAACTTTGTGGCTTTTATGTTACTGCAGAACATTTACATACAGAGTAATGGGAAAGGAGGGTGAGTGAAACATATTTGCACATTTTAGTAACAATATCCAGTATTGACAGGTTGTATTTTATTCTGGAAGAAATGCCACTTTGAGGGTGTCATTTGATGTCCTAGTTTGCAGCTTGATTGCTCATTATTGTGATTGCTGGCCTGTTGTGTTATAACCAAAATTTCAAGCATCCATTTGTCTTAAACTTCCTTGTCATGAGTTTTCATCTAAATCTGTAAAATATTTCAACTTCAAATTTAGAAAGGTAATTGAATTATGCTATATGAAGCAAAATGTGTAATTTTTCATATCTGTCTAAAAGATCCTGGTTTTTTAGCACCTTATCTCCAAGGAACATCAGTTGGATGATATCCTTCACATCGATATATGTAGCCATCACCACACGAAAGAGAACCTTCTCTTTTCAGTCTGATTTTTCATTCAGATGCTTTGACTAAAGCATTACTGAGATAATGTAGAAATTAACTGAAGTAATATCCAGCAAAGGGTTGTGAATTTTTCCCATATGCAGAAGAGAATTATTATAGATATTAGTTTTGCCTTTTTTTTTTCCCTTCGATCTGGAACCTGTGCAGTCTATTCTCTACAAGAAAAGGCAAAAAGAAAAATGACAGGAAAAGAAACCCAGATGGTCTCTTGTGGATGGAGACATACATGTGTATATATATATATGGAACATGAGTGTTACAGAGTAGTGAATTCAGATTATCAGGGGCATTTCATTATATAACAATCAGAGTAATATACTTTCAAGTAATGAACGTTAAATTTTGTTTTGAAGTAGCTTATACCTTTTTTTTTTTTCTGTTTGCAACACCTAATTCTGGCAGAAAGCTTATTTGCCAAAACTAAGCTCCTGAGAGTAAATATCTAGTCACAGAATCATGGAATCATTAAGGCTGGAAAAGAGCCCCAAGATCAAGTCCAGCCTCTGACGGAATACCACCATGCCCACTCAACTGTATCACAAAGGGCCACATCTGCTCATTTTTTTAACACTTCCAGGTCTGGTGACTCTACCATGAGTCTCAGGTGAGAAGTAGAGTGGTGACTGACCTTGAGCAGATACAGTCTCTAGTCCAAAAGTGGTGCTTCTGGTATAACTGCCTTTTTGCAGTGTTATTTCGTGTAGCATGAATAACACCATTCTCATCCCATATTTGCCTGTTCTTTATGCTTCTGTAGCCTAAATTGCTCTGTGTACACACCATTTAGGTACAATCATCTTGGAAGAGAAACGGCCCATGACTTGAAAGTTACAAACATGGATAGTTCAGTCTCATGAACCCCTTATAGAAAGTTAGGGGATCCCTTGTGGGAAGTAAAGGCAGTGCTCTGCTCAGCAGGATAGTGAAAAGTCTTGGATTTCAGGAATCAAGTTACCGCTGTTGGAAAAGTGATATGTAATGAGTGACCTGAGAAAAGGGATTTTTCTCATGTGATGAATTGAAAAGAAATTGATGGGAAGAGATGATGCACAAGTTCCTGCCTCCTAATCAGTGGTTCAGCTGACGTACAGTACTAGCAGGAAATTTCCAAGCTGCTGATTTGTATTGCTTCAGAAAAAGAAAAATCATCCCATTTCTTGAAAACACAGTGTTTTTCTTGGAAAGAAAAATGCATTAGATTATGGTACTTAGTATTTTAGACCTTCTGCCTTGTCATAACAAGGTTCACTAGAGCTAGTAGAGCCTGATTCAAATATATAGCTTTTGCCATAGCCTGCAGCTGACATTTTAGTCTCCACTGTCACTAATCTGGCTGGGAATGACAAAAACAGTGATAATTACATGGGCACTCTGGAGACTGAGAGGCAAAGCAGAAGAGATTCTGCTCCATAGAGAATATGCTTCTTGAACAACCAAATGCAAGAAATCAAATCCTTCTGATGCAGGTTGTCTGATAGTATCAGATGACATATTGTATCAAGGCAAACTCAATTATTAGCAGAATTGTATTGCCTTGCATGTTTTAGTTTTGGAACACATACATATTTATTATTCCATCTGCTCCTGAAAGACTTAGCAATTGGTTATTACAATTAGATAATTACTGAATACATTCTGTCCTTCTGGAACTTCAATGGAATGCAGTCTTGGGAGCCAGCAGGGAATACTCAACAGAACTGAACTGTGCTAAATTGAAAACTGATGAGAAGGTACCTCTTTCTGCAGTGCATAATTTCACTTTGGAGCACAGTGGGCTGAGATGGTGTCAGGTTTTGTTCAGCACTAGTTGTGTGTTCCTTCAAAGTGAGTGCCTGGGCAGCAGCAGGTAATCCTGCCTGATTCCCTTGTCCTTGGCTGCATATAACATAATAACATGCAACATCCACAACAGACACAAACCATCATGGATGCTCCTGATGTGAGAGTGCTGGAAGAAGCAATGGATGATTTATTTGAGTAACAGAACCGTTAAAATAGAATAAACACAAACACTTTTTAGAAGTTTTGTGTTTCCATGATTGTAGTCAATCTCTAGAGGTTAGAACAATATTTTCCTGGGGAAATACTCTAGCTCTGTCAGAACTGCCTAGATTAGGTGGAGGGGAGGTGTTGTTGTTGCCTTTGAATTTGGTTGGGAAGTTACCAAAATTACAAACAAGGAAAAAAGAGGCTTCTGGTGAGATCAGTGTGCCTTTTCCCATAACTACTCTTAGTTCTGGTTTAAGGCCTATCTCTCAAACCAATTGTATAGAATGTTACCAGCTCTTGGTTGGCTGTGTTTTTTTAAACTCTAAATGAATACATGCATGTACAAACACAGGTGCAGTGAAATGTTGCCTATTAAAAACTGAACTCATAAAAACCTGTTCTAAAAGTAATAGACTATCAGCATCTTCTTTTATAGAGGAAAATCAATTTAAAAAGAAACAACTCTGAATATAATTAAACATCATAACTCTGGTTTATATGTGCTTAATAGGTACAATAATACCTACTGTATCTCACAGGAGCCTTTTGAATTTTAATTAATTAGCATTTAGAAAAGCACACTGAAATTCTAGAATGAGAATAAACTCCGAGTACATTGTATCACTGCTGCTGTTTTATGCACAATTTTGAGAAAAACCTAGTAATTCAGAGATCCAGAATGTGTATTAGCATTCCATCTTGATTTTACATTCACATAAAATTAGTTTCTTCTTGTTTTCATAAGATTTTCCACCTCCTAGAATCAACACTTAAGGTTGTGTTTTGCCTAAAACCCAAAACATGTATTTAAAACAAGTTTTAATGTTAAGTAAATACCATTTCTTTCCTTAACCTTGTTTATTTTACTTTCCTTCGGAAGTGGGAGGCATAAATCAGAAGCGCTTAAGAAACTTACAGCCAACCTCAGTGACAGGATAAACATAAACTCACACTATGCAATATAGTGGTATTCAGGGCAGCCTAAGTAGTGGGAACATTGTTAAAAGTCCTGTGATAGGTCTCAGTAGTTTATATTTCCTCATTACAGCATGTTGTTTTTCAAAAGAAGTATTGCAGGAAAAATAAGCAAACCATTGCACAGCCTTGGTATTCAGTAGGAGTGGAGACTGGGGAGCAAGAGTGATCCCCACAAAGGTTGGTATCATAGCAGGTTCATCAGCTGTTTTAAAGATGAACTGTTAATCAGTTCTGAAATTAGATCACATCCTCAGTTAACTGGAGAATCTAAAACCTTTATTTCTGTGTGTAGGGGAGAGGGGCAGATATGTCAGACAGGCTGGCTGAGTAGTAGACAAGCATATTTTCATTTCAATTGCGTAGATGTTAATTTTATCTTGGGTTCACGTTTGTGACAAAATATTTTTAAACCCAGGAAATCCTTTCTAAGTTATCTAAATCTATATACTTTTTTCCTTGTTATAGCTACATAGAAAAAGGCACTATCTGGATTAGATTGTGTTGAAGGTTATTTTTTCATAAATGAAGTCAGCCTGGCATTTTTGTTCTGCTTTGGTTTTAAACTGACATCTCTGCCTTTTAATCTGGTTTTATTATGATTTGCCACTGCACACAGAGTTTCATGTACACATATTCAAAGGTATAACTTCTTTAGTTAACGATACTGGTAATTAATTTTTGTCACAGGTCTACAGTCTGAGGCAGGAAGAAGGACTTATCGCCAGAATTAGCCAGCTGAAGGCTTGGGAATTGCTGGGTGGTTTTGTCACCTAAGGGAAAGCTCTGATAATTACAAGTAATGGAGGATCCCTCAGTTTGAAGTAGTACTGTCTTCAACACTGGGTTTTCCCCATACGTCTCACAGAGTTATGAAGTGGGGAAGACAGACTTCATTATGTACGAAGTGTTTAGCAGCATAAACAATCATAAAATTCTCTAATTTTTATGATTCGATGTCAACATGAGTATCTGTTGACATGAGTGTCCACTGCCTGTATTCTGGGTAGTTGTTCCAATATTCTATCTGGGCTTGACCTTGTGAGAAAAAGACCTTTTTATTATACTCCATTAAAGTTCTCAGTTATGTTTTAGATTAGAAACATCACAGTCCAGCAGATGAGGAACTGTGCTAGGAATCACTAGACAAGAATTTTCTCAGGTTTTGCTGAGTAACCCAGGGCCACTCCAGGCATACTTCTCTGTGCTTCGTTTTCTCCAGTTCAGATACAGGAGTGGTGCCACTGACCATCCTTTAAGTGCAGTGAGATCTATTGTTTCTTTACAAAAGCTGGTGGTGCCACTGTTATTCCTGACTGAGTCACTGGATGTGCTGTGCAACTGTGGCAGAATGCTGCACTCTTTGTTGGTTTGTTTCTTTCCCCAACATCTCACTGTCTCAGTTCCTTGGATTGGTAGTTTTTTCAGGACTGGGACAATCATGTAGTTTTTCTTTGCACAGTGCCCAGCGTAATGAAGTCTGAAGGCAATGACTGCTATTGCATTGGTAATTAAAACTGAATTTGGTAAGCTGATGGGATGGTTAGGTTAATAGCTTGTAACAGGGTGGTTATTATGTTAATAGCCTGTAAATCCCTCCTGCGCAGAACTGGATCATTCTTAACTTGTTGGATTTCTGTACTTATGACATTTTGATCTTGCAGGTTTTCTTACTATGTAGAATGGAAATTGCTGATTTTTAGGCAAGTTGGAATACTTGGAGAGAAAACACAGTAGTTGTGGGTCAGTTTTTGAAGTATATTGACTCCGCTGGTTTCACAAAGCTGGTCTTAGATATTTGCTTCTCTGTTTGTCTTGCTAAATTTACAAACTTCTTTGTCTTTTGAAGTGAAACTCTTTAAGACCTTGTAATCAAACCACAGCTAACTTGTTCTTTATTTAAACTGCAGTGTTTGCATGGGCTGTACTTCCAGTTCCAATGTATAATTTAAAATCTGTGGGGGGAAAAAAATTGCCACTGAATATTTTAGGTTGTAGTTTGGGCTGTGGGCATAGAGGAAAGAGTGCTTCTGTTCACTGTGTTTACACAAGTATTTATATAATGACTTTAAAATGTCTCAGTTCTCATCCAATCTAAGAGTAGTGTTGCTGAAAGGGTCTTGCAAGCTCTGGGGATTAGGACTTTGGGAATGCATTTTTAGAAGGGAGAATATTAAGCCCATGGGGTTTGCAGGCAGTAAAACTGAACAGACCATCAATCTCCACAGTCTAAAAGCTACTCCTCTGGCCCTCAGCCGGCTCTGCACCTACAGGGGCTGAGCACTCCTAACCCAACCCTGCATTTCCAGGGAGTCACAGTGCCTGGCACTGCCCCAGCCCCTTCTCTGTGGCAGCACTCAGCCCTGAGCACAGCCTGAGACATTTCAAAGAGGCATCCAAGCAGAGCTGCTGAATGGGTAGAAGGTTTGCCTCCCTCCTGTCTCTGCTGCTCTTCCCTGAGTCTTTAAAATTCCTGCGACACACACAGGTTTTTCTGAGGTGACATGACCTATAAATATATCAGACTCTCTGAAGATATGTTGTCCTATGCCAGTCAAAAGGATAAAGACATACTATCCTTACTACTAAGAATAATTGGAGAGGTGCCAGTGAGGAGCCAATTTGGAGAAATTATTGCAGTGAGATAGATGCCTACATAATTGATATTTGGTATGGACAGATTTACAGAGGTGGCTGTTACAATCCTATTAAATACTTAACTGAAGCACTTAGTGCTGTCACTTTTATGAGCATAGTTTTGCACACTCATGACATGGTAACTTGAGCTTTGTATTTCTTATTCTTTATGTGACTCCCTGCATTGCAGAAAGACATCTATAAAACTCCCATCCTCTTCCTTTGAACTTGTGATAGGCAGATTGCGTTGACATGGTCTTCATACAGGATCAGGCACCTTTTTCTTGTCCTGCCTTTGGCAGTACTTACCCCCTCCATCTGAACAGATTTTCTGGTTTATTTTTTCCTCACTTCATGCCAGAAACATACTGCATATCTAATATATTGTGTTCAAAAAAGCCAAATTTGCTTTTTTAATACAAGCTCTTATCTCTTACCAAGCACAGATCTGCAAATACTGTACTATGTCCCCTACAGCTATTCTCTGTTTAGAGATTCTTCATCATGTGTTGGACAGATGGCACAATCAGTGGGTTGTATCAGAGCATTAAAAAAAGAAATTCTTTCTCGCTGCTTCTACCTAGACTGTTTTGAATTCAGTGAGATGCAACAGCTGTAACACTGTAATCTTTCAATGACAACTCTGAACGTGGTGGGGAGGGTATCATTTGATTTGAAAGCCAAAACATATGTAGGAAAAATGTCATTAAAAAGAAACATAAAGGGCTTTAACAGAGCTATGAAGGTTTCAAGGTTAAGAACTTGAATTTTCACAGTTGTTTATTCTCTCAGTTGTCTCAGATCACAGGTGGATCTCCATTTGCAGCTGCTTATACAAACAATACAGCTCTGTTTTTCCTTCTGTCAAACACTTCTTAAGACTGCTCCATTATTTGTTATTTAATAAAGTATCTGGTACTTACAGAAGTCTTGCCAAACTACCAAAGATACTTGTATTCTTAGTGAGCACGATAGAAAAAGTAGCATTAATAATCAACATGTTTGCTGAGAGGACAGCCCTAAGCTTCAGCACTGGGCATCTTTTGTGCCTGACCATTATCAGTTTTGCAGGCGTGAAATTTGGTTTTAGTATCAAAGAACCTGAAATGTTTGATAACTGTTAAACTGTATTTAAAAAAAAAAAAAAAAAACAAACAGATGTTGTGTTTTAGTCCTCAGCCTAAAAAAGCCGTAGCACTCTTTTCCTTGCATGCTTTGTTCCTCCTATTCCTGTCACTCCCGCGCCAAAGAGAAGTGGTCCTTGTGCAGCTCCTGTCACGGGTCCCAGCTTCTCTCAAGGAAGAAATGCAGTCAGCAAAAGAAGCAGTGATAAGCTGCCAATATGCAGAGAGGAATGAGTACAGTCTTGACAAAAGGCTGGAAGAAAGATGAACATCACTGCAGAGATGGCAAGGAACTGTACTGTGGAGGTGAGGATAGTTGGTTGTGGGAGAAGGGAGGCACTGGGGGAGCTGCTGCCTTTGAACTGCCGAGTGAGCGGTCCTGGAAGGCCCCCGACTGCTGCTTGTATTCAGCTCACTTCTGGGGAGAAAGCCTGACATGACATTATTTGAAGGAGCACTCTGTTCTTTTGTGTCTCCATTTTATAGGGAGGAGATACATCTCTCTTACTTGTGTCATTATCCATTTTCATAGAATCATTGAATCATTTTGGTTGGAAAAGACCTTTAAGATGATGGAGTCCAGCCATAACCCTCACACTCAAAAATCCACCACTAAACCATGTCCCTAAGTACTAGATCTAAATGGCCTTTAATTCTGAATCTCAACTATTGTACTTAATCTTCTTATATAAATACCAGTCATACTTCTACCCTAAGAACTTTTTCATGGCTTCTTACTTCATATCTGTTCAACATCTGTGTTCCCTCATTATATCACTACAGTCAAACTGTTCATGTAACGCAGCTTTAGGTGCTTTTATTCCTTAAAACTGCAGCTTTTAAAGCTAATTTTGTATCCTGGCCCAGATAAACTTGAACCTGAGAAGGTGCTCTCAGCTGATATAGGGAATTACATAATAACTGTATCAGTTTAAATTCATATTCTATGTAACTCTGGATTTTTTTTTTCATATTAGCAAGTTGTAAAAAAAAGTAAGTTTTTAATTTAATCTTTTAGCAGGAGGAAGATGAGAGTATAGACCAGAAAAAGACATTCTTCCCTGGTGTTGTTGCAATATTCAATTTTCTATCTGGCACTGTGTGGGAGGCAGTTTGGATTGTGGGACAGACTTGATATTTCTGCTAAACGATCAGCAGCTAAATGGTTGTGATGATATTTAATTGTCACCTTTTATGTTCAATAGTTTAACAAGTCACTGTGACTGATGAGGTGTCTGTTGCATTGGGTAGCATTTACTTTGTCTCGCTCTGTGCACTTCTTCCAAGCTGTCTTCATAACTGTGATGACTAGAGAGGGTAGCAAGGAAAAGGAAAGGGTTGTGCAGCTGTGGCTGCATCCTGACAACTGCAGAAAGTCCTGCCAGAGGTTCTTGACACAGATTTTGACAGAAGTATACATCGACCTGTGTAGTGCTGTGGTGTTCTTTGAAGCCAGTGTGAAGCTTAATTAGAGATGGAACTTCAAGTCACTGTGAGAAACATCAGCCAGCAGTTTGACAATTCAGTGTTCATTGCACTCTCCTATTTCTACCCATTCTAATATAATTTTCCCAAGTAATTTTTATTGCCCTCCTGGGCAGTTGGTTAACTCTCTGTAAAATTCTGCTACATCAGAAGCAGGGGAACTTGCCCTTTTCCAACATGTTCAGCAACACTGAAACAGTTTTTTGTTGGTCTGTGTGTTTTATTATAATTCTTTCCCTATGACAACATGAAGCAGAGAACAGCTGGCCAGCTACTGAAGTGCTTGTGCAACCAGAGAAGGTTAGGAAAAAGGAAGGTAGGGAGTCTGGTTGAGAACTGCCTGCTAGCCCTACTGCAGAATTATGATTAAAATGTTTTGTTGAGAGTTAAATATATATGCACGTGAGGGTCAGCAAAACAGCTTGGGCTGCCTTCTGTTTCCTTCTCTATTTGTTTAGCATACAATTTCTCAAATGTCACATTTACTGTAATAACCCTCCTTTCATTTGTATGATATTAAGCTGACTTTTAACTCCTCCATGCATTTCAGATGAGCTCCCAGTGTAACAGCAGAGTTGTGGGTTGATTTATTTCTTCCTTGGTGTGGCACTGATCCCACATCACTTCTTGTGGACTTGTTCTAGATAGGCAGTGGAGTGAACAAGTGGAAATGACATTTCCAGTGGAGAATCCTTTAATTCCTAGTGCAGGAGAAACCAAGGGGCTCTCTGGGAACTGAGGTCACTCTTTTAATAAAAAGCCTATCAATATACAGCTCATAAACCATCAGTAGCTGTTTGGATGGATGTAAATCAGCAGCTGTAGTTTATGTTACTCAAAATATTGCAGGCTGCTTTTAACAATATTTTAGACATTTTTATGATATGTGTATAATCAGGTGGAATACCATTGCATCCTTGACTTCACAGCAGAGGATCCAGGGATCCATCTATCCGTACCTAGATAACACATTACAAACAATTTTGATGTAAGTATTTTGGACTTACAACAGTTATTGCATTTCTCTCGTAATCTAACTGGGAAAATATGTAGGAAATATAACATTTGCAAGGGGAGAAGGGACAAGGGATTAAGGGATAAATCGTTGTCCACAGTGGTGCTGTTAGGGAAATGTAGATACCTATGCTGTGATTCATCTTACCAAAGATTGTACTTCTGCAGCTAGCAAGTCACAGTTGCTCCTTTTATGCTCAGAAGATGAGTGGGCAGTTTGAAAGTATCATTTATTTGATTAACTTCACATGTTTAGCTTAAGATGAGTCACACCCCGTATACAGTAGCAGCCTTAGGGCATTGTAGGTGTTTGCATTTACTCAGATGAATCTTACCCCCATTTCCTCTCCTGAGTAAAGTATTTTTTCAGAAGTACTTTATGAATTGCCATCATTCTTATTTCTTTGTACGTTCACAGGATTTTCATTGCAGATGCAAATGCGCATGTTTGTAAGTCCATACTTTATTCAGAGATTTTTCCAAGGTCAAACTGTTTCATTCTCCTGTCCTCAGCAGAATTAGAAATTGGCTGTGTGGGGAATGGTTGCCATCTCACACATCTGATGAACTCTAAAGATGACCATTACTGTGCTGAAAAACATTTTCTTAATGTTTTCTTAATGCAAAATGCTTATTTTCTAAAGTGTTTTATTAATAATTAGTGAAACTCAGAAAACTGAAAAATGAGTGCACTTGTGGCATTTTCATGCTAGCCAAGATACAGCACTTGCTTTTCTATGGTTTTCTACTGCCTGTAAATCAGAACATTTAATCAAGAGCCTTTATAATAAATTTTAAAGATCACTCTTGCAAAAGACAAAAATATCCAACAAGATAATGTGGACTTTATTTCTCTGATTTTTTTGTATTTTTTTATAGAACAGAAGGTCAATTAATTGTTCAAGCTTAATAGCAGCCCTGCTTAGACTCCCCTCTGTTCCGAGATCAGTGTTGTTTGTAATTTTGAATAGTTAGTAAAGCTGTCAATCTTTGTAAAATCCATTTCTGAATTCAGAAGATTTGCACATTGAAATCTGTGATAAATGTTGAAAATATAGTTATATAATTTACATGACAAGTGTGAAGGGGACCGACCCTTGTTTTTCCCAACTTTTTTTAAACTCCTTTTCTACTTCACTATGTATAGTGGTTGTGTTGTAATTTTTCATCTATTTTTGGTATGTTCTTTTAGTTTGTTTGTTTTAATCCAGGGCATAATGAGAATGAGCACTAGAACAGGGAATTAAGAATTAATTTAGCAATCTGAGTATTAGCACCTTCCTCATTTTCAGCTTTGCTGGAAAATAATGCACACTATTTGGTGCCATGCTCCACCTCCTTAGGGAGGTGAGGAATGGTCCTCAAAGTTAGTTTAAAGTAAAGGGAGTAATTTGTTCCCCTTCCCTGAAATTCAGTCTCTCTAGCAACTCTATTATTTAAAGAACAAAAGCTGTTATTAGGCATCATATCCTGGATATTATCAAGTTTTTCTATTTCGGAGCTACCAATACTACTGATAGTGTCAGCTCCTCTCCCTGCTGAGAGCAACCTATTTTCAATCATGTTTTGGAAAGACCCCTGCCATTAGCTGGAGTATTTTGGAGATATTTTTAAAGGAATTACAGGAATGTACATGGCTCCTGTTGTATTCCATGTTTTGGCACATCCTCAAGGTCTTCGGGAGCCTTGGAAATTTTAGGGTTAGTTATTTGCTTTTTTCTTGGTTTTTCAGCAAGTGCAGTAGTTATAGTTTTGACTTTCTGAGGTTTATTGGACCAAAAAGCATCCTTACTCTACTTAGGTAATATGATGATCCTGATTTCTAGTCAGAATTAGTAGATGTCACTGTATTCTTCAACATGTAATTTTTTTTCTCTTTTTATTATGTGATCCCTTGGAAATTTCCTGTTCTTGCATGCTTGTTTGACGAATCTGTCCTTAAAATTTCAAGATTCCGGTTTTAAATTAAAATGAAATGTTGCGCTCTATACGTGTCCTTTGACTAAATCTAATTTCTTGAGCATGTCCACTTCCTTGGAGGAAGTAGAAGAAAAGCACTTTGTGTGCCTGCATTTGAATGGCAGTAAATACAAAAAGAAAGTTTAATATCTGGAGGTTAATTACTGATGTTATGTGCAGCAATCGTTTGACAGATCCTAACTTGCTGAATCAGCAGGTTTTCCAAATACAACATTTTGGACGAATTTCTTGTTGTTTTCCCTTAATGCAGAAATTTGGTTCTGATTTAATTTAGCCTCCAAGACATCAAACTTTGGCACTTGAAAGTTTCTATTTCTGCTACTGTTTCCATATTCCACATATTCTTATCATGGCTTGATGCCACCTAGTTTGGCTGTTCAGCCCTGTTCTTTGTGCTCTCGCTTTCCTGTTTCTCCAGTGAGTACTAGAGTACTCTAGGAAACCACGGACAAGTAAAAGAGGGGTTTTTTTCATTAAGTATTAAGGAACAACTTTTTCAGTAGTAATGATAATGGTCCATAGTTGAGGACACAACACGTAATATCACTGGATCTCTGTGCACTCTACAGAACAGCATTCCTGCAAACTGAATGAAAACTGCTCATGTGAAATATGTCTTTCTTGGTTAAAAAGTAGCTGATGTTCTGCATGAGCTTCCACAGTATGTTAAACCTCAGTCAGAGAGCAGTGAGCTGTAAAACTGATGCACAGCCTAAAAGTCTTAAGGAAGCAGGGCAGCTTTGCTAGCCGGAGAGTCGATGCTGCACGTAGGAGACTGGTGTGCCAAGAGCTGCTAATGTACAGACTTCAGAATGAACATGTGCTGGATGTGAAATGTGACTTTGAAACGTGCAGTTCACAAAGTAAATATTTCCTCAGACAAAGGCTGGATAAACTTTCGGAGTCACACGTATTTACAAGGAGTACATGAGCTGTGGGCTGCAGAGGTTATTGTATTTTGCTTTGCTTTGCTTTAGCTGATATAAATCATAAATGACTCACTTCGCCTCAGTAGGGTACCTTTGGGTTTGTGTTGTAACTGCTAGAAGCCAGGATGAGTTTGACATTGATTTTATGCGCCTTTGAGGAAGAGGTAGTGTTTAAACTGCAACACCTCAAGAGCATCCGTGCTGGCTGTATATCCGTGTGCGCTTGACGCGGGGAGATGTCAGGACATGTGATAACCCTTCCCTTCTCAAGAGAGAAAGAGCAACACTCTCCTGCTTATACATCATCACCACGAAGTGGAAACCAACATCTTTCTGTTTATCTCAGAGCTTGTGACATCTGAATGGGTTACAAGAAAGAAGCTAGGCAATATCCCTCCTACTCTCCCTCCTTCTTCTGTGGGATATACCTTGGTATTACAGAGTACAGTTTTCTTACTCTTTCATTAGAGGTGTAATCCCTGTCAAACTCCAGGCCTATTGCAACTGTTCTTCAAATCTCGGTGTATAAATATTTAACAGTGCTTATGAATTAGACCCTTCCTCATGCAGTTAACTAAAAAGGTAAATAACAAAAGCAAGAAACCCTTGTTGAAATGAACCAATGTATCCAAATGCAGAGTAAAATCAAGGATGGCATTAGAGTGCAATTATCCTGCTTAGAGATCAGTTGCCAACAGTAGTGCTAAAGACATGGGAATCTGAAGGTTTCTGTCATGAAAGCATTAGGACTGATTATTCCAGGATTCATTTTAGGAATTTTATTTTTCCCCCTAAGTATTTTTGTGAAATAAGGATTTTTCTACTTTCACCTGTTCAGTGCTGTGCGAAGATTGCTTAACTGGTATTACTATACATTTTTGTAGCAGGAAAGAAGACGCAGGGAAGGTTTTCCTGTTTACATATTTGTGCTTACTTTTGGCCCTGCTATATACTTTTGACATTTCTCAGTTGCACATCATTAACAATTTATACTTCATGTCAAGATTTAGATAAGCTAATGACAAGTCAGATAATGTATGTGCTCATTTGCACACACATAAAAATATCTTGGATAAAGTACAGAAAACTGCAGAAAAGTTTCTGAATACTTTATGGTTGCTTGTGCTTTATCGCTCAGTTGACATCTTGAGAATAAATTGTCTTATTTTGTAGTAGTAAGAAACTTTTCCCTATGCATCTACAATGTCTTTTCTCATGGGGAAAAGCTGTGAGGTCTGTATTTTTGAGGGTTTTCCGTTTTAACACACAGAAAAGCTTGATCCTGTGTTCTAGGATCACTTATATTTTGTAAGTGGGTATTTGCATACATACAAATGCACATTCAGGTCTTGACATTTCTAGGTATAGTGTAGGTATATGTCTTGGTGGCTGAGAAAGTTTGAACGTACACTGTTGTCATGCCATCAGGTAGGCTTTCAATGAGGTAAGATCAGTAGTAATGTCCAAAAAAAAGGAGAAAACTATTCAAATACCCATTTCCAAAGCAGTAAATTTGTATGACAAATGCAGTGATTCTTATTTCTCACCTTGAAGAGGAAAACTGAAACATCTCCCTTGTCCTGGAGCAGTTTAAGTGTTTCATGTGAGAGTGTGTTCACCACCTAATTGACTGTGGTTTGTTACATGTTTTCCAAGTTTCCACACCTTTATGCACATAGGCAGAAGAAAGAAAAACCCTGGCCACCTGCTCATGCCTATCAGCAGGCAGATGGCCTTGCAAGGCAGGAGTAGTGAGAAACAGGAGCTTTGGTAAGCACTCACATGGTTTGGATGGTCTCAGTGTTAGAAAGCAAATTGGTGAGGTTTGACAGGTCGGTAATTCTGTCATAGCTGGCTTTACCTGAGAGAGTTTTATAGCAGGAGTGCACTCTATATTAATAATGTCTAAAGACATAGCTGCCCTTCTGGTGCAGGCAGTATCCCAAGAAAACATTAATCATGTTTTCTTGAAGCAGCTGAATTGATTGCTTGGGAGAAAAATTTCTTTTGTCTACTCCCCAGCCATTTCTGAGCATGTCACCAGCTTACGGTGATCTGAGCAGCTAATGAACGAATAATTACTGCCTGTTGATCACCCAGGACAAAGGGTACAAATATTGCTTTACATTTTAATGTAGGTAACTTCACTTTTACCAACGTGTAGTGACTGTTTTGTTCTATCACCTCTTTTGTGTTTGGGGGTTTTTTCTTTTCTTTTCAATCCTTGGGTTACATGGAAAGTAATGTCATATTTACCATGCTAGGAACAGCTTACATTTATTTATTTTAGGTTTTAATATAATACCTGTTGTAGCATCCTGTGTAAGCCTTTACAAACAAAGGAAAGCTGTTTAGTTTTTGTTCACTTTGTTTGTATTTGTACAGTTCTCCCCAAGATATAGCTCAGTTCTGCCTGGCAAATGAGAATATGGCTGAAAAGGGAGTCCATTAACCCGAGCAGAGCCAAAGTTCCATGAGCTATAGGTTGAGGGTAGGAGAGAAAAGAAGATGGGAAGAGTAAGAGCAGCTCAGGTAGTCTGATGTGAACATGAAGAGTATTGAAAGACCCTTTATTGTAGGAAATATGCTAGTCATTTTGTCAACAAGGCCTTTTTTATCTTACAAGCTTTAAAACCTTCTGTACATAATTAGTACCCTACATACTAGGATTAGTTAAGTAGTGCACATATGTAGCCCAGGGTCTCTGTATTACTCACCTATCATAAGGATGTGGAGTAGCCTGTTGATTTGAGTTGGAGCTTCTTGCTTATGTACTTCTGGGTTTTGTTGGAAAAGTTTTTCACTAAAGGTTGTCTAAGGGCTTTAAGGATTTAACTGGACTGTGTGCGTGGGAATTAAGGCTGGTCTGTTTGACCCAGGCTCCAAATCAAGGAAGGAGAAGTCTTGAGGTTGTCCCATCACGATGGATTAGCACAGCAGGCCCTTAATGCAGATCCTTACATTCTCCCCTGAGGCTGTGGCCCCTGTGGACCTGATGCACCCTAATGGGAGAGGTGCTTCACTACTCCCTCATCCTCCTCTCTGGGACTTGCTACTTCATCAGTCTGCTGTCAGAGCAGGGCACGTGAACAGTTCCTGATCTGCTGCAAGCCAGGCTAGCTTTAGCAGTTTCAGTTGTTGCACTGAGCTAACCTGATTTATTTTTGTGTCCAGAGGACATAAGGGACAGTCAGTTTAAAGGCCTGCTGTGCCAAGCAGGTGAAATGAGCAGCTGATTTGGAGACAGGCCTGTACCTGAAAAGAGATGTCTGCCGTCAGTGCTTGGATCTAAATGTGAGCGTCTGCCACTACTCAAAGCCTGACCAGCTGAATTTTCATTTTGTATTGATTTTTTTTCAAGTTTTGATCAACACAAAATGTTCACATACCAGGTTGAGTTAGCTTAAGTCATTCTCTCTAAAAGCACATCCTTTATACCAGACTGCTTTGATTGAGCTCCTGCCTACACATAGGAGACATGCCCCAGGTGAGCTGGTTATTGCAGTCATGATTCACACCAGTCTCATTTAAACTTCACTTGTGTTTTGGCTGTCTCTTTGTTTTTCCGCTCCACAGCATCTGCAGGTGAGGTGGCAGGAGAGAATATCAGCTGGTATTTCTTACCATAAGATATTTAGTGGTCTGCTTCCCCTAGAAATTTGCCTCTCTGGATGACACCAAGCTGCATTCACTTGAACTGAGAAATGTGAGCTGCAATAGAGGAGAAAATGTCCCGCTCTTCACTGCTGGCCTATCCTTCTTGGGAATACAGGTTTCAGGTCTGTTTAAAGGTTATGAAGATAATTACTTCACTTTCAAGATGGACACTGCAGGTATTTACACCTCTCTGTGTCACTGTTTTGGGCCTTCCATTTCTGTATGCTCATGATCCACAATCTCCAAGAAGGTCATGAGCAGTGAATCATCAGTGGCTTAGAAGTATCCTCCAGAAACCTCTTTTAGGGCATCTCCACTACCTATTTTGAATCATTTTTTGCTAGTTTAGGTATGATTTAGAGGCTTAAAGTTAGGCAACTCAGTTCCTCTGTGGTGCAAGGCAGTGCCGGGGTTATTCTGTAGGGTTCTGGAATTATTATTTAGACATCAAATTAGATATCTAATGAAAATTTTATTACTATTTACTCTTGGGACTATTAGAGAAAGTTTCATTATTTGAATGCACTTGCATTGTGCTTGTTTGTGAGGTGCTAGAACATGATGCAAGTAAAAGCTAAAAACAGTATCAAAGAGTTTATCAAAGTTTTTATAAAATATATACACATTTTTGTCTGTTGACACTAGTTGGAGTCCTGAGATCCTTCCTTTGCTTATCTCCAAATCTTCTTTGGGCCACATAAAAGGAAGCTGAACCATAAGTCTCAGCATTTGGAAGTAAATAGCCTGTCATGACTGATGTAAATCATCTTTGAAAATAGATTGCTCTAACAATTATATGTCAGTTACAGCCAAAGTTGCAACTGAGTTAATACTGGCCTAATACAACAGCTTTATTTATACAGGTCTGATTCCATGTGAGAAACCCTTCGTTTTACCATAAACATTTTAGTTGTTTCTTTTCCAGTATAGCTTGAGCCTTAAGGAAAAGTTTTTTTCTCCATAGTATACTGGAAGTATTCTCAATGAGTTATGCTGTCATAAATATATTGCCTTAAAATATTTAAGAGGGAGGGATCTCTTTTCCTTGCATTTTTCTAGCATTTACTAAGGGGAAAGTGTTAGATTTGTTGTTGATTTTACTTTGCAGAGGTGATTTCTTTCTCTCTTTTATTTATAACATGCTCATTACGTGCAAGGTGCCTTATGGATTTACAAGATAAGTAAACTTGAGGAGTGATACTGTACACATTTCTCTTCTTCATTTCCACCTCTCCATGTTCATATTGCATAGGATTGATTTCCAAAAGACAAGATAAATACGGAAAGCTGACGGCTGAAAGCACCATACACTGGTAACTTGTGTCCTGATTACACTGTGGAGAAAGTGATGTTTGCTTTATTCTGATTTATGAACAGGGCAATGACTGGCCAGGTGCTGGGCTAGCATCAACTATTTACTTTCCTACATAAAGAGTGATGAAAGGCATCAGAAAGCAGAAGGAGCAAAATTTTTTTTGTATGCCTCAGCTAAGTGGATCACAGTGCTACTGGCAAGCAGTAATCTATCTTTGCTGTTTTGAAGAACATGTTAACCTTTCTGGAGATCACATCTCACTGTAGGGTTTTGGCCTGAAATTTCTTTCTCCCAGTCGAAATCCTCACCCACAGTGCCTGTTCAGTCAGGAGCGAACAAAAGGCCTAAATACCAAGATCAAGCAAGCTCGTGCTGTTTCTCACCTTGTGAGATTTCAAAGCATTTCAGACACCAGGGCTGAATTCAGCATCGGCACAACTTGAGCTGTACATTGGACAAAAACCTCTCATCACTGCTGAAATAAACACAGTACAAAGTCAGGTCCAGAATATTCCAAAGGCAAAACCACTCACGAAATTCAAGAGTCTGAATAAAACACCTCAGTATCAAAGAGGCAGGAAATGGGAGAAAAAATAGCTCTTGTGCAAGTGTTTAAAATCATATCTGAATGTACAAGTAAAAAAGGAGGCAAATAATTCTCATTAGCATCAGTTGAGTGTGACTGGATGATACTGTTAATGGTGCTTTTGGGTTATTTTGTGACATACTTTCCTGTTTTGTATGTGTGTATGCAAAATCCATGTATGTGGGGACTGATGTGGGAAAAATTACTTCAGCATTGTATTAATGAATAGCTAATCATCTCAAGATGGCAACGTTGTGATACCATTCAAAGCATTATGAGCAATTCTTTTCCTCCAACATCTTTATCTTATAACCTAGGCCAAAAACTTTGAGAACTGTGGGAAGATATATTGATATAGCTCTTTTTTGGCTGCCTGGTCAGCTTTCTTTGTATAACAAAGAAAGTGTAAGGAAATACTTATTAATTTTAGATTTGTTTTGTTTTTAAGCTAAAACGCATTGATTACAGACGTAACGGATTCATCACACAGGAGCTGGTAATTGCTTCTCAGTGTCTGATGTTATTTTTCATGTGCATAAGGAAGTTGGAGAAGTTTTGGCTGATATGGAAAATAATAGTACAGTGGTTTTAAATTGCAAAAGGCATTATGTATTTTTCCCCTAACTATGCACTTTCTGCGCCACTGTGACGAAAATGTTTACAAGCCAAAATTAAGCCTTGTACTAAGTGTCCTGATTTTTCAGAGATACTTAACAAATTCCCTCTTCTAACCATGTTTAACAGCCATTACAGAGAAAAATATCCAGAAGTCTTGGAAATATCACACCTTAATCCATCCTTAGTTTGTTTAGGTGTAGCACAAATTACTAAAAAATCTACTGAAGTTTTTGAAAGTATTGGATTCTTACTTCTAAAATCAAACTATCTACTGGGATATCTGTCTGTGTTGCATCTCATGGGTTGTATTTCTAAGCTGATGAAATTTCATTTTTCAGTCATTGCTGTGACTATAAACAAGGCTTTGAAGCTTGTTTAGAAGCTACAAACAATGCTTAAAGAAGCATTCTATGAACATACAGCATATGCACAATACCTGCTTCTAAAGGCTCAGTCTTGCAAAAAGAATTGAATATACTGAATAACACAGGAAAATAAAGCAAGGAGAATGTAGCAATAGAAGCACGTGGATTTGCATTAGCCAAGGGTCACAGCTAGGGAAAGCAGTTCCCTTTTAAAAAATTAAAATTAATATTAATTTTAACAGCATTGCTGTTTGCTCTGTCTCGTAGGTTATACATTTCTTTGTAATGTTGATAAGACATACTGGTTTGTGGAAAAAAAGCAAAGTATGAATCTTCTTACCTAATTGTTTTTTAAATACGTTTGTACACATAGGGAACATAGTGATTTCAGCTCATGGTGTCTTCCTGCCTTTTGTTTACTCTGAAAAGAACTTCAATCCATGGCATATAATTATACTTTTCTTCTCTATTGTTTTTGTATTATTCTAGGGCTCTAAGAATGTTTGAATTGTATCTTTCACAGTGGATGATCTCTTGTGCTCCATCCATTTGGTGAATTAAACATTATGATTACTATTAACCTTCGTTATAGGTTTCAATGCTTTTTAAGGTGGTGGTGCATTTTTCACCAATTTTTATAGTATTGATTACAGAAATTACAACATAAAATATTTGCTACATTTGCTCATTGCTTTTATGGCAGAAATTATTATTTGCTTTCTGATTCTCTTATGGGTTAATGAGGTATGGTAAAAAAGTTTCATTTCAGTACAAAGAATGAAAAAGGAAAGATCTTGGCCGCTTTCTCAGTTGTGGTGCATTGGATTCCCAGAGTGCACATGGGCAGGATTTGAGAATAAATTTTGTCCAGTGTTGTGTCCTTATAAAGCACCTTTTTTGTCATCTGTATGTGTTCACAGAAAATGGGCAGTGGATGCCAGGAAATACAAATTTAGAGCTGAATATGTGGTTCTTCAGCATCAGAGCCTGATCAATCCTGATTTTTTTAGCTCAGTCATTAGTACCAGCCAGAATAATCTCTTGAGACTTGATAAAATTGGTTTGCATATGTGACTACATTAAGTACAAGGCTGAAAAAGGCCAAGGTGAATCAGAACATGCAAGCTTAATTTTCCTTTGTTTCAAATGTGCCCATGAAGTGTGGAGGCGGTAAGTCATTATTTCACTGATTGTGTATTAGTATAAAGCTCACATTACGCTGGGCCCCGTCCTGGTTTTGTCATCTTTTAGAGCATTAACTATCACACTGCTTGGAAGTCTTTGTGCGATCCACAGAACTAACAAGGCGTGAGGCAGACCACTGTGGAAGACATTAGGAATAGCAGACGACTGGGAAAGCTGAAACTCTTTCTAGAACAGGCCTGGCTGCACATGTCTTGGGCAGACTTCCTTCTCACTTGACAAACTGCAGGTGCTGAGCAGCTTGGAAGACTCGTGTTGTTATTTTGCTAAAAAGACAAAGTACTTCCTGGTGTGGGAAGGGAGTGTGAGGGGGCTGAATGTGGTAACTGGATGAAGCAAGAGCTTGCCAGCCTTCACGGGAGACAAGGGGCAAACCAAAGACTGGATGTCAGAGGGAAGAGGAATGGTCAGAGCACCTCAAGGGCACCATATTGAGGGTGCCAGGGAGCTCAGCACTGGTGCAGGGAGGTGAGGGGCAGGGTCAGGGACTGCATGCCCATAAACTGACATGAAGTAATGCACATTTAAGCATAAATAAGGTTGGTGTTTGTCCTTCCATGGTGCAGATTTAGAATGTCCTTCCTTTTCTGCAGCTGGCATTGTAAAAATAGTGTAGAACCTCGCCCATCAGGGGTTTTGGGGTGACTGGCATGCACTGCTGAGGTCCCGTCAGCCTCAAGTGCTGAGGGGCAGCATGGGGCTTGATGTCCAGCCCTGCTGCTCCTCAAAGACAGGAATGGCATTAGTCCTACGTTGCTGCTGGGTGACTGAAGCTTCACCACTCCTTTCTTAGCTTTGTCACCTCAAAATCAGTCCATGCTCTGTTGTGTCCACCCCTAAGGACACAGCCTGAGGCACACTGCTCCAGGCTCTCTGGAGGAAGAAGAGAGCATCTCATAAAGGTAAAACATCTCCAGACAAGAACATCACTCTGTATTCATAAGAAGCATTCAAGATTTTAAGGTCAGGTATCTGTGGACCATCCTTAGCCCTACATAGATGCTTTGTAAGCTTATAAATTCCTTCTGTCTATTGGTAAAATAATACATTAAAAATAACTATACTGGACTGTATACCTGTCATGTGTCCAGACCTTACGGTGAGATTTTCAAGTCAAGGCACTTGTATAGAAAATGTGTTTTCAGTCATTTATAAAGGCTTCTGAAATTTTATTGGTTATAGTCTTTTTCCTTCTCAAATCACTGTATGGCCTCACCAATGGCAGCTGAAGTACAGACTCAGTCTTGCAAGTGATAGCTTCCATAAAATTTTGCTAAATTCCTTTTCATAAATTGGTGCTCCTGCAGTGTGCAGCAAAAACAAGGAGTATAAGTGTGATAGGAAAGTTTTATTAGCCTTTCTTTAGGATGATCTGGACTATGCAATTACAGCTTTCATGGGCATAATTAATATATTCAGCCCAAATTCACTGCAAAAATGCCATGCCACCTTCCATGTGTTTGATGTACTGTATATATTTTTATGTGATAAGTGTACATATCATTGGGTGTAATTACAGTGAACATCTGTGAGTGTATGTACGCTGCTTTTCTTCATGATCATAACAGAAAAATTGAGGTAATTGATGATGATTTTTTTTTTAATTAGTTATCCCAGCTTCTAATCCCATGATCACTTTACACAAGGACAAAGCAAGGGTGTTTTCCCCAAGCATGTATCACAGTCATTCCCACTACCAAACTGTAGTTATCTGAGCATAAAAGGAAAAGCCTTAATAACACAGTGAATTTACACCCTTATCTGTGCTTGACAAAATTCTAGCCATAATTTGATTTGACCATATACACAATATATGTTTTTATTTAAGTAATAATGACTGAGGAATAGAACATTTCCTGAAAATTAATGGCTGGCTGAAAAATTTTATAGCCCAGATTCAGCCAAGGGCCATTAATCCCAACTGGTCGATTCTCCATGAAATGCCTTATGTCAGGGGTCATTTGTTACATTCCCATCCCTCCCACCCACCGATAAAGAAGTAAAATTAAGTGTTACTTTCTTCCTATGGCATCACTGAGCCTTGAAGCAGCCACTGGAAGCCCCTGCTAGAAAGTGTTGCAGTTGCTGCCTGGCGATGAAGGTTGTGGATGAGTGATGGAGAACGTTTCAAGTACGGTCTTTCACAGTGTATTACTTTACATTTCTAAGTGAATAAAGCTCTTCAGATTGCTTCTTGGAGCTGACAAGGAGATGAAACAACTGCTGTGTTTCCCTTGCCACTAGAAAAGCTGTGGCATTAGGAAGTTGGGGAGAGTTTGCACTCCATATATATCATGAATCTGTCTCATCTATGATGGCTGCCATCCTTCTAGGGTCTTATGTTTATTCTGCTGTATTTAGTGACCAGTGTTAAGTACTTGCTACTCTGGTTTATTCTCTCTGAATACTTCATTCATTGTTGGTAAAAATTGATACATTTATTGGGGCTACGTGATACTGTTTCAAACTGGAGGGCTGAGGTACATGTAGTGACTGTCTAAGAGAATTAATGAGCAAACAGAAAAATAATTGCAACAAGCTTTCAGGAAAAGTATTGCTAAATATTCAGGGTAAAAACAAAATCCTTGCATTTTTTACATTCTTAAGAATTAGGTACAAACACTGCATTTCCTTTTGCAAATCAGAATGAAAATCACATCCGAATATCATTATATGTGGCAAATCTGTCACCCAGCACTTTCCCTCTCTTGCTAGCAAACACATACACCTTTACTGAGGAAATAAGCTCTAATGACAAGGAATGACAACTCGGGGGAGGAGGGAAAGATGACAACAAAAAGCCCAACACCTCTTGGGCTGAACAGGTGCAGCTATACCTTCAATCATAGCTCTGGCAGCCTTTTACTGTCATTCCCAGTTTATACTGGGGAAAATTCACCTGCCCACTGGGGGCTTTTGTCACTGCTTTTCAGGAATATGAAAGAAAAGGAGCCAGTCAGAGTCCATTCAGCCTGATCAACCTTTGGATATGTACACTTTGAGTTATAACTACTTATCTGCTTTATTATGAGGTGGTTCCTTAGCTAGCTTCTAGTTTTGGAAGCTATAGATTTAATTTTAATTTCAGCATGCTACCTCACTGGAAGGAGGGGTAAGAGAACTGAGCTTTCACTCTTCCACTCATGAAATGGAACAACAAGCCTTTCCATTGTTAAAATTTTGACTTAGGAAAGGCATTGTAAACTCAAAACTGAACTTATGTTATTATTCCATTTAAGTACTAGAGTTCAGTTGGTTGACTTGGAATGGTCAGTCAGTGCATCTATATAGAGGGAGGATGTAAAAAGTTCAATTTCAAGTGAAACAAGATTTTCAAGGTCTCTCAAACCTTGTAAGTACATGAAAGAAATACTGCATCTAGGTGTCTTGTGGCTTTCCCTGAAAGTCTGCTTTAGGGATCACAGTTTCAGAATACTGGACGATGGAAAGAATAGTGTGAGCTAAGGTGAGCCAAAACATGTTTGACTCTGTTTCTTTGAGCAAAAGGATAATTTGGAACTTGGATAATTTGGATAATTTGAAACTTCTTCCATATCCCTTATGCAGTATATTGTTCGTAGCACTAATCTGAAAAGGACAACCAAGTAAAAGTGGATTTAATTCCACATTATTTTTATTAAGATGGATAATTTTTTCAAGTGTTTTGTTGTGCAAACTGTGACTGGAACCTCAGTCTTGCAAATAGTTTCACACAAGTTGTCCCATTGTGCAGTAGGCTCCTCACATGCATGGTTTTGCCTGTGGATGCTGGCATTTGCAGGATCACAGCCATATTTTGCTAAAATTATTCATCTTTGAAGTAAATCACTTCTAATGAAATTACATGAGCTTGATAGCAGTACCACCACCCAGACTGGATTTGCAATCTGTTTTTTTAACTATGGAATTTAATTATTTTTCTTCTAATATTTTCTATTGAATTTAATATTTATTTTGTTTTTATCACTTCAACATCCTAAATTTCAGGGATTCACTAGAATGTGTCACATTATTATAACCCTTATTATGAATTATTCACAGTAATTACTGAGTTGATGCAAACTTCATTGTGAAATTTAAAGTACCAGGAAATCTGGTGGTGATACTGTTTTACTCTTTGGATGTTCTTAAAATAAGTCAGAGTCAACAGATTGCAAAAATATGCAATTACAAAGTTATTAAAATGCAGATTTTTGGCAGGAAGCCACTGTAGTCTCCTGTGTTCACAGCTGCCTATTTACAGCAAAACTGCCCTGAGCAGCCTGTGGTGGTTTCTTTGAGCGGTTACAGCTGATTGAGTCAGGGCAGTGGCCTCTCTGAGGACCAAGTTCAGTAACTTTTTACCGCCTGGGTCATAAGCTTCACTGGAAATTAGTTTTTTAGGCCATCATCTTTTGTTCCCTGTCACGCTGACGGTAAGTCCGGGGTGCCTCTCCTGAGACTGTGTATGTACTGTACCTACGTCTACACAGATGGTTCCTTGGATTAGAGTGTAGACCATTCAGCAGCATAAATTTTGAATTACACTTTTGAGGTCAGTGTAACGTGCATTTTCCCCAGTCGGAACTGCCTTTAATCATTGCTGCCTCCACCGTTCTCTGGGAGCAGGGCATACTGGAATATTAACAAAGTGGCAGATGCTTTGCTTTAATGAAGAAATAAGCACTGTCATTTTACCTTCATCCTATCCCCCATAATGTCACTGGATGTCCCAGTGGTTTTTTCTCTCTTTCTGCACAATGACTTGGGAACAAAAATTATGACCTACTTAGTGTAAAAAAAACTTTCAAAGTTGGTGCTCAAAGGGTTGTGTGCAAACACTCAGCACCACTGCTGTCAGCCAAAAACTGCTTTGCCTATGGTTTAGCATCCAGGTAGGACCAATACGTTCTGGTTCTTCCTCAGTGTCTGTTTTTGCGAGGTGCTTGCAGTATGGGCTTCTGTCATTCATTTGTGCAGCTTCTCCCAAGAGGCAAAGTTCCTTTCCCTCTATGAAATTATGAGACTGGTACAAGCCATGACAAGAAGGGGGAAGGTTCTGCAAAATAAGGTGTGTAGCATCTAAACAGCAAGAAGCAGCAAGAGTGAGCAAGTCATCCCTGCTGTGAAACTGGAGTGATGTTCCCAGCGTGTGGAGAGGCAGAAGTTCGCATTGTCTGTGATAAAGTATAATGAAAGCATCTCCCCTTCTAAAGCTCCAACTGTCTCACAATGTTGGAGGTTTGCTGGCTGTATATAGCAGACATCATTAGTATCAGTGAGGGTCTGTAACAGCCTCTCACAGGACAAGGGACATTTAGGGGTTCAAGACTGAAATAGAGCAGGACCATTAGAGAATAGATTAAAATGGTTGGTATTATACAGTCCCATTAAATATGGGCCTACCTGGTAGTACTGTACCTTACTCCTCATAGATATACCTTTCTTCTCTCTCAATAAAGTCCAGTCTGCATTGTCCCAAAAAATTCAAAATGTACCCACCCTTCTCATAGATTTTCCTAGCTGATAATGCAGAGCCTAAAACTTTTAAGACATTGTCATCATTTAAAAGCTGTGTGTGTCCTGGGAAACTTGTATGGGCAATAACAGAAAATCTTACATTGATATCTTAGAAGGAGGAAGATGCAGTGAAAATCCTAACAGAACCCTTTAACCTCCGCATTGCCAGTGCATTCTCTGTTATACAGGAGGTGTTTTGAGGTTACCATGAGCGGACAGAAGTACATCAGGAGAGCTTCATTTTGAGGCTCCCTGGAGGTGCAGACATACCGGAGGAACTGCAGAGATGCCAAGCAATGGTGTCATTAAACCACTGAATTGTGCTTCCCTGTGCAGGGGTTCCTGAGCCATCCCAGGAGGAAGGTTGGATGCTAGCAATCACACAGCAGCTTGGGACTGCACAGCCCCACAGGCAGTTCAGCTGAGTAGGAGTGGTGAAGCCCAGTGTGCTTTTCTTCCACCCTGTTGGACCATCTCCTTGGCTGCAGAACGAAACGGTGAGAGAAGGAATCTAGCAGGGAGCCTCCAAGGATACGGGACTGTACCCTCAGGAGCAAAGGCACAACACTCTTGCTCTTGGTCATTAGGTGCTAGCATGGTGCAATTAACGCAAGGTCGTGGGCTCAATCCCCATATGGGCCATTCAGTTAAGAGCTGGACTTGATTGATCCATCTGGGGCCCTTCCAGCTCACACTGTTCTGTGATTCTGTGATTTGCACAAAGGGCACTCCACTGATTTCTGTTTTGTGGATGGAGAAGTGTGCCCCTAAACACAGTGGCGGGCGTTTCCTATGCTGCTGGTAATCACAATTTTCACACATGGGAAGAATACTATAAAAATCAAGACTGTCAAAGGTGCTGAAGAACATGAGGCCACTTCCCTTCATAATTTGCTCCCAGGCACTTTCATGTGTGTTTTTCCTCATCCGGTTTTAAATGTCCTGAAACTAAAGAACATTAAATGTGGGGCTCAAGGTCTGGTATCATGCAGATACTCATCCAGAGACATTGAGGAATGAGGTAGAGAAAGTCTTTTCTATATGCTGTAACTTAGAGACTGCATCTCCACAGGCAAAAGACAAGGGGTCAGAGTACTTTTCCGGAAGAGAGTAGATTTTGATTCCCAGAGAAAACAAAAAAAGACCTGCAAAGCAGGTTGGGTATGGGATTTGAGGAGCTCTTGGGCACCTGGGTGAGGATGCTGGAACCAGCAAAATGTGTTGTGATCAGGGAGAGAAGAGGAGCAATGCCTGTGTGGGTCTTACAGCACAGGGCACTTGAGGAGCTGTAGGGGCAGACTGATGATACTAAACATCCTGTGCTCCTTCTGCATCAGTGTTGGTTGGTGCAGAGTAGAGAGCAGCTTTGGCCATTAGATATATTTTAGGATTAAACCAAGAAGGAGGCAAACTTGCTTAGTATTCAGCAGGTCCCTGTCTGGGTGCTCTTCCCCATTTTCTTTTGAAGTAATCTATTACCACATCTCAAGAGAAAAATGACCCCAATCTAAAGATTAATAGAGCAGTGTGTGGACATTTCCAGTGATGTGTATGAAACTCAATTTTTTTTTGTCGCTGTGTGCACTGAGGTGTCCTTTATCAGCAAATCTCTAGATCTTAAAAAGTAGGCTGATTATTGGAGAGGGCAGCAGACAATTTAGGGCACGTGATGTTTTCTTATGACAGGAGCTTTGCTGTGAAGTACAGTAATTTATGTTGATAAATTGCAGCCATCAGAATGTCTTGAACACTTCATAGGATGAATTTCTAAGCATACATCTCTCGTTTTAGTAGTGGATGGCTAGAAAAGGGGTATTTGTTTGAGAGATTGGGGAAAAGATAACTCATGCTTGTACTGTTTCTTGAAAAGTAGTGAGGGACTTTCATGTGTTCCTAAAATCGGGTCATTGTCACTAGGGCCAAATCAACCCAATTTTGGTTTAATATGACAAGTTAAGAAACTTTCCTCCTCCATAACCAAGTTGCAGCAAAAATGAAGGAGCCCATATAGCGTCAAGACTGCGTAGTTTTTGAACACTAGATCTTTCTTAGCAAAGGTGTTTTGGTTTTGGAGTTCTGTGTGCATGCCAAAATGTAAAGCTTTTTAAATCAAGAATTAAAGGCACTGGGAGGTCCATATGTTATTGTGAGAGGTTGCAAATTTCTTTGTCTTTTTTCCATCATGTTACATGGTCACAACTTTTAAAGGGAATTCTTTGGACTTCGATTCAGTACAGCACAGGCTGGGTACTGAAGTTTCTATGATAACAGTGTGTCGTGGACTTACCTTAAGCATATAATTTAGTTCCTCTCTGAATTGTAGCCTGCAGAAATGAACAGTGAACTAGACTGAATAGATAAGGTCCAAATTAGGTATGAATGTACCCTAAAGATGAGTGTGCATGTGTCTTGGAGTTGCTGTTGTCCCTGAACATGGTAGTGAATGTACTCAACTGGCCTGCAGATTTGTACTATTTGAACCCCATATCCCTAAGGAATGATAGAGAGACCTACTAGATGCTTTAAAAGCAGGAAATATATTCAAAGTTTGACCTGTCATGACCCATCTTGACTTGCAGATCTTTTGCAGAGATGACCCTGGATTACAGAGGTTTGAGTTCTAGGATTTTCAGAAGGATAGATGCTGAAATAAGTCCCCTTAGCAATTAAGAGGTTTTGAGGGGATGTTTTGGTGTTTTAGTGCATTATAATTGCACACAGAACTTGTTAAAATACTGGTAATAATGCTACATCAAACTGAGTGTGCTGTGGCATATGGTCTGATATTAGTAACTGTAGAAGATTGGGATTTAAACAAAAAAATAAATAAATAAATTTGGTTTTGTTCTGGAAGAAAAGGTTTCTGTATTGACAGACAACTACTGTGTGTGTAATTTCCTAACCTTATCTCCTATGACTGTTGTACTGAGCTGCTTGCGTATATGGAGCAGGAGGAAAACTACAGCATAACCTGTTTACTAATGATGGGAGTTCCCTTAGGCTGACTGCAAGCATGGCATATTCTTATGAGATACTTGTAAAACCTTCCAAATAGCAGCAATGAGTAGTGATTTCTAGCATGCCTTCTGAGCTCTGGAAGAGGGTCTTTTTACTCACAACTACGAAAAAGAGCCAGTTGGGATTTGTTCAAATAAGATCTTTCCTCTTTGATATATATTGCTTTCTCCAGTTTTGCCACAAGTGTCTTCAAGTTTTTATATTTTCTGCCCCTCCCTTCTTCTTTTCCCCCATGATTTCAGCTTTCCATGCAAGTGGTCCAGAACCTAACAGTCTGCTGAAGATAAACTAAGATATAAACTAAGATGGGATGTCTCTTGGGCATGTACCATCTCCTAAACCAAAAAAGTGAGATATCCCACATTTTGAGTTCCTTTTTCTAGTGGAAGGAAGTTTCTCTGGGTGTTAACTTTTGTTTCAATACAGAAAAAGGCCAGTGGAATCAATTACAGCTTTTTCTTCTGTTTTCAGACCTGAACTCAAAAAGCACAAAAGCTTCAGTGCACTTTTGCCTCATACATTGCAATGTAATTGCCTCAGTCACTAAAAATTACAATTGACTCCACAGTGTAAGGGAGAAGGAAATGAGAAGCTGGCAGGCAAGTTCTGACTCACCTTAAATGTAAATGTATACATGAGGAGCACAGTGTATCAATGGCAGATTGGACTAGGCCCTGGGATTTATTGTATTCACTTTACATAGCCTGTTCACAAATGTGAAGGGGGAGTATGCTGTCAGACTCCTACACTTATTAATTATTTTCTATTTGGGGAAGATTAAGTTTTGAAGAAAAACATCCCATAATCACTGGGGTACTATTTATATATACCATCATAAACTTGTGTCAACTTAACTGACTTTAATAATTATTATTATAAAACCCAGCAACTCCTATCTCCCCCACTGTACATATGCAGTGGTTATGAGAAATTCTCCTTTTTTTCCTTCTCTCTTTTGCTTCCTCACACAATACCCAACTTAACTCAATTTTCCTCTCCTCTTCTCCCCTAGCTGTCAATCATTGTCACATTATTTTGCATCATATGCATCAAGAAGAACAGCTTTTTCCACCAAATAAGCTGCCTTCCCAGAGGCTACACAGATTGTGCAAGCTGGAGGAGCTCAGGAAAGAGTAAACCGGACAATAACAAAGGCTCCCAGAGCTGCCTCTGCCTGCCAATCTCTCATGCAAGCATTCACACGGTGCTCTATATAGGCCATGACTCCAGGGCCAGAATCATGTGTGAGCTCCGCCAGCAGACCTGTCCACACCATTAATCACAGCAGGGAGGGGGGGAATGGCTCATTATGCTGCGTCAATGATATTGTCCATTCTGTGTTCTACAAATTACAGTGTTGCGGTCAGCAGCCCCTGACATTCTGAGGTCCATGTTTCAAGAGAGGGAGCAAAACTTCTTAACAGGAGTGTTTACCTGTGAGCAACAGAGGTTAGGCAGCAAGCTGCACTTAGTGAGTTTAGACAGCTACAGCAAGGCAAGCTTTCCAAGGCATGTTTTTTCTGCTGTTAAATCTGGTAGTTCTTCTTTCCTCTCCCAAAATGACAGATTTGAGGGACTTTTCTGTTCTGAAGCATTGTTTCCAAACCTCTCAGTCCATTTCCAGTATAGTTTTTGTGTGAGACTTGTGTAAGACATCCTTTATAGCTGACTGACTTCAGGTATAATTGAGTAAGAGCTTCCTGCAGTATTCTGGCCTTCCTTAAAGGTCCTGTGATTTGCTGGAGAATGCTATGGCTATTTATGGGTACTCTTTCAGAGCAGCAGAGATTTATCTCCCTGGCTGCCGATGATATTAGAAGTTGTATAAATACATTTTTGCTCACAGCTTTTAAACATGACACTTTATTGGTCTCTTTTATGCTTCTGTACCTGTAAATGAGCCCTTCAAAATCTGTATCATCCAGATTCCACTCTTGCATATGACAGGACAAACCTCTTGCCATGTCCTGACCTCAGTGCTGCAAGGCTCATCAATATCAGTTCTGTACAGAACTTGCAGGGTTCTCCAGTTCTTCCTGGAAATGTTGGTGTTTAACTTGGTGTTTTCTAAATCCACCCTCCAGTAAGCTCTAAGTTGTTACTGAACTTTCTTCCTAGCTGATTTTGGGCATCATTGCGAAGTGCTTCCCTTGGTCTCATAAAGGCTGCCTTGTGGTGGGCATGCATGCGATACTATTTTGATGGTCTTGAAACAAGCCTGCCTGTTTCTAGAAGAGCAGTGCTGCCTATTCTGTAACAGACATGCCTTTTTGATAGGTGGCCATGCCTTAAGTTACAAGGTAGATGTATCTGTTCAGAGATCACCAAGTTTCATGTTGGGTTCAAAGCTTGCGTGAGACATCTCTTAGGTTCTGAGGGTTACCTCAGGGTTACACCAACTTCTTCCTTGTCACTGGATGTCTTGTAATGATACGTAACAATATCCTTCTAACATTATGATACTAAGAAGAATATGTGCCTATGTTCACATCTTCCAAGAGGTGGAATAGGGCTCACTTGCTTTGAGACTTCTGCATTTGGTTAATTACAAAGTGTCTACTCTGGTTGAAATATCTGAGGATTAATCTTCAGATATGTCATTATGTTCTTAGGTACTTCTGTTTACTTAGTAATCACATAGCCATGAGAGATGGGGTGTTTTTTGAGTGTTGTAGGATGTTTAGAATAGTGCAGCGAGGAAGTGCTATTTTCTTTATCCTTTTCAATACTTTTAAGGAAGATGTCAGTTTAGTAGGAATTTAAGCTGCTAGCATTGTTTCTAGAACTAACAGAAATTTTTAATAGTAACTTAAAGTTTGCTTTCCCTCTGAGGTAATTTTGCTTTCAGTAAAATTTTCCATATATGCAAAATAAAAAACGGTATTCCACATCTAGTGATTTTAAATGATCAGTGAAATAGTTTATGTCAATGAAATTCTGCTAGGTATCATATTTTTTGTGAAGTGACTGCAAAACAAAACAAAAAAGAAAAAAAAGAGTGGAAAATATTGAGTACCACACATGTCCAGGATGGGAAAAGCAATGTCAAATAAGAAACAATCATATTTCATAGCATCATAGAATAGTTTGGTTTGGAAGAGACCCTAAAGTTCATCTAGTTCCAACGCTCTGCCATGGGCAGGGACACCTCCCACTAGACCAGGTTGCTCAAAGCCTCAGCCAGCCTGGCCTTGAACACTGCAAGGGATGAGGCATCCACAGCTTCTTTGGGCACCCTGTTCCAGGGTCTCACCACTTGGATTTTGAGTTCAAAATATAATTCAGAAGGGTAGCTTTCTTTGCTGTTGATAGGAATGTTTCTCCTACAGTACCCCTCAGACACTGATAATTGGTGAGGAATTACAAAAGTTTGAAGATGACAGTAATTTCTGGTAAGGTAGGGAACATTCCAGGCTAAAGGCAGATTTACTTAATGGAAGCTCCTTGTAGCTTAAAAAATAGGCTGTTTGAGGACGTATTTGCTTTCTTGGCAATTGCAGCCATCATGTTCTTTTAACACCAAGTGCTGTTGGCAGCAGACAAGCTGTAGTGTAGTTGGTGTAGTCTTTTATTTTACATGTGACTGTTGGATTTGTAGTTTCTTTTCCTTCCCCCTTCTTGCAGTGTGTTAGGGTAGTTTATTGGTAGGTTAAAAGCCAATGTCAAGTCCTCTGTACAGTAAAACTGAGAGGCTGCTGACATGCATCACTGTGCCATGGCACGACTGTTGCAATCCATCTTGACCAGTGTGTTTGAAAGTTGAGCTACATATAATCAATTGCACTCCTAAAACTTTAATGGCTTTGACTGCACCATGTAGCACTACATTAATTTAGTGGTGCATTCGGCCTTTACGTTTTAGGTCCAAGGGCTTACACCACCTGGCCTGGGCAGTGCTTGACACAGCTCTCTGTGATTAACGCAGAAGCCTTTCCTTCCTCTCAGCCCGGGCAGAAAGCTCACTACAGCCCTGCTGAGGCACTGCTCCCTAGAGAAGAAGAAGCCAAAGAAAAGATCCCCCAAGTCACTGAATCCTTGCAAGGGGCCTGGAAGTGCATGGCATGTTTTCTGAATGTAAGGGATGAGTAGCTGAGCCAGTTTGTAGAGGGGAGAAGAGGGTGGGGGGCAGGGGTAAAAAGGCTTTTCAGGTCAGGAGGAGGAAGCACGCCAATACGAAGAGCCCTGTTCATACCAGAAATCATCACTGGAAATCAAATCAGATTTTTTCGGGAGTGCACAGCCAGCTAACAGATTCACAGTAGCGAGTTTTCCACTTGAATGACATTTTTGACAGTCACTGAGACTTAGGACTTGCCTCTAATTACAAATCTCTTTTTTCATTTTGGGTACAAACATTATATAGGAGCTGTTTGTATTCAGCAGCATCGGTAACAAATCTTAACCTTGCATCCCCCAAAAAATAACTGTAAAAGCAAACACCCAGGAACATTAAATGAGCCATATGCAATGACTTACTGATTCATGTACATGGCAGATACCACTCCTGTGGCCTTCCTGAAGCAAAGGGTTCTAATGCTGTGTGAAGTGGAAGAAGTGGGTAATACTAGCTAAAATAGGCTGTGCTGTGTCATAAGTTATATTTTTGTTGGATTTTTTTTTCCAAAAAGCTGGCTTTAAAGCTTAGAAAGAAGGAAGATTGAAAGATGCAATGGGCAGCACTGTTTCAAAAGCAATCCTTTATTTTTTGGAGGACATGGAGAGCCATCTAATCCAATTGAGCACCTCTGAATTATAAACAGTGTAGCTTGCGGTCTCCTGTTGAATCTCATGTTCTGTCTCAAGGGTTGCAACACATAAACTGTGCTGGACTCTGGTGAGCGAGTTTGGAGGAACCGCAGTTCCATGAATGTCAGCAAATGTTGTAAGTTTAAGATGCAAGTTTGAAGATAAATGGAATAGAATTAATAAGCAGCAGTAATGGCTTTATAATTGAAATCGTATAGACATTAGAGATACATAGGGTGTTAGTAATCATATTAATTATTTTTTAACAGAAAGACAAAGTAATAAAATTAAAAATCAAAAAGCTTAGTTGTTCACATGCAGATCTAGGGGGACATTTTGTAACAGAAATAATTGCTTCTGCTTCATCCTCAGGGTGATGCTATCTGTGTCTAATTGTTTTTTCTCAAGAAAGCAGAGCAAAATAAAATTCTAAGTAATGCACAGCAGTAGTAGGGGTGAAAATAACCACATTTTAGAAACCTCTTACAGCATCCCACCTCAACACTGTGAAAGGAAGCAGTGCTGTGAGGAAGGGTAAAGATAAATGGAATTACTTTTCTATCAGAAGTATAATAGTCTTTATTAGTTAGTTATGTGTGCCTAGAATAGATCAGCTGTCAGGGAAAGCAAGTAGATGAACATGTACCTTGTGAGCTGTCAGGAGCAGATCAGTGTGGGTTTTTAAAATAATAATTACCCCCTTCCAGAGAAATGTTTTAGACAAAAGCACAGCTGCTTTATTAATGGTGCCTTTTGTGCATAAGGATGAATATTCCAGTTTGATCTCTTCATTTTTTGTGTAAATGTAATACCATATTTACATAAAACTGTTAGGAAATGGTGCCTTTCGCTGTTAAAGCTTGCATAATAAAATTGTTTGTCAGGGATTTAATTTGATTGAAGTTTGTTATTTGTGCTGGCAGCTCAGAGGGGCTGCAGCTTGCTTTCAAGCCTGGCAATGCCCTTGCCCTCTGCAAGCCATAATGCAAACAGCTGTCCTGCGGTTTGGTGCGGCAGGGCACTTACCTTTTTTTGCACCCTGACCCTCGCTCAGAGGTGAAGGCAGCTGTTTGCTTCCGTGTGGTCAGAGGAACTGCCACTGTCTTTGAGCACCAGATCCACCATTCTGTCACAGTTTAATTGTCTGTCTGGTCTGGCAGCTTGATTGAGGTCTTGGAGCAAGTAATTCATGGAGATCAAGAGAGTGTGGGGCTCCTGGGGGCCATGCAGGAGTCTGAATGGAACAGCTGTAAACTAGGTCAGTTCTTGTGGGGTCTGGACTTAGCAGGGGAAGAGCTTAAATATGCGGTATGTTGAACCTTTCTGTGGTGGGTTGAGCCTGGCTGGATGCCAGGTGCCCACTAAAGCCTCTCTATCACTCCCATCCACAACGGGACAGCAGAGAGAAATGTTCATGAGTTGAGATAAGGACCAGGAGATAACACTCACTGATTACCACCATGGGCAAAACAGACTAAACTTGGGGATGTTAATTTAGTCTATTACCAAAAAATCAGAGCAGGATATTGAGAAGTAAAATAAATCTTTAAAACACTGTTCTCCCCCACCCCTCCCTCCTTCTTGGGTTCTACCTCGTCCCCACCAGCGGCACAGGGAGACAGGTTATGGTCAGTTTATCACATGTTGTTTCTGCCACTGCTCAGGTAGAGGAGTCCTTCCCACAGGACACAATCCTCTGCGAACTTCTCCAACGAGAGTCCATCCCACAGGCTACAGTTCTTCACAAACTGCCCTAGCGTGCAGTCCTTCAAGGACACACTGCTCCAGCTTGGGTCCCCCACAGGGTCACAAGTCCTATCAGGAAACCTGCTCCAGCATGGGCTCCACTCTCCATGGGTCCACAGATCCCTGCCAGGAGCCTGTTCCACCGTAGGCTTCCCCCAGGTTCACAGCCTCTTTTGGTTGTCTAGCTGCTCTGGCGTGGGACTCATCCATGGGCTGCAGGTGGATCTCTGTGTACCCACGGACCTCCATGGGCTGCAGGGGCATAGCTGCCTCACCATGGTCTGCACCACAGCCAGCAGAGGAATCTCAGCTCCAGTGCCTGGAGCACCTCCTCCCACTCCTTCTCTGCTGACCTTGGTGTCTGCAGAGTTGTTCCTCACACATATTCTCACTCCTCTCTGCGCAATAACTTTTTTTTACCTTTCTTAAATCTGTTATCACAGGGATGTTACCATCATTTCTGCTTGGCTCAGCCTTGGCCAGCGGCGGATCCGTCCTGCAGCCGGCTGGCATTGGCTCTGCCAGACGTGGAGGAAGCTTCCAGCAGCTTCTCAGAGAGAGGTCACCCCTATAGCCCCACCGCTACCAAAACCTGGCCACGCAAACCCAATACACCCTCCCAGCGTTCAGAAGATCTACTTTGATCTGTGCTATTGTAACTTTGCACATTGGCCTTAAGGACTGAGCCTTTACAGAGCTTTGTTAAATCATATTTAATTTAATTTTGGCACCGAAGCCCAGCGATAGAGCAAGGTGGGCAGCAGAACAAGACTCCGGATATGGTGCTGAGCTAGTGCTGGCAGCACCAATAAGAAGACAGCCTGCTTAAATTTGGTTTTCAGGGCTGGCAAGGAACTGGCTTTAGATCAACTAGCTTAGGAAAATCATATCCCCATCACAGAAAGCAGAGAAGTGCTAAATTCTTGGGAGACTTGTTGTTGGGGACTCTTCCTACACAGTGGTAGGTGATATAAGTAGTTGGCCAAGACTGTTGTGAAATATTTATGGCATTGCTGCTGTTCTCCTCCATGGAGCGGGTGAATGAGATCCCCATTTCACCCAAGCTGTGTAGGTATTTACTGAGCAAATATCCATATACCAATATTTCACCTACAGGCCTAGTTTGATTGATACAGAAATAATCATTGTGTTTGCACATTTTTGCAAATGATGGGAACACTGGTATGCATACAGAGGCTGAAAAACTTGTATTATGAATGTGTTTTAAAATCCTCTTTTACTGCTTCTTCTTGCGAATCTATTAATCTGAATGTGACAGGATTTATCAGGAGTCCAAAGAATAGAAAAATAATTAACATTGTGCTCTGGCTAACTAATATCATGCTTTAAAACCTGTTGAAGGATATATAGGGGTTTGTGAGAGGGGCTTTTTTAATTTTTATGCGAAGTGCTGGAAAACTACTTGTAGCTAGAGGTGAACTGCTGATTTTGGTCAGTCTTGGATCTGCGTGTGTTGAAAAGCTTTCTGGTGCTAAGTTGTTCGAAGCCTCAGTACATGGATGTAGTCACCTAGCGCTGAGATTTGGGTGAGGAAAAGATTCCCTCTCCTTCCTCTTCCTATCT
Source organism: Rhagologus leucostigma (assembly GCA_013397725.1). Lineage (NCBI taxonomy): Eukaryota > Metazoa > Chordata > Aves > Passeriformes > Rhagologus > Rhagologus leucostigma. Next base: position 1,899,745 of record VZTD01002860.1, on the reverse strand, counting down.
CTCTTCCCTCTCTCCAGCAGCCTAATCATGAGGAAAATAGGGGGAATTTCACTCCCTTCTGCAGCACTGTCTGTAGTCAATTGCTAGGATCATTTGGATACCTGTCTCTAACAAATTCAGTAGATTTCACCTCTAGATGCATCATATCAATTTGACAGTGTAGCAGCTTTCAAAATAGCAAGTATTTTTAGGTTCTTTGCTGTCATGTCAAACCAGAGCTTCAGACCCAAATGCTGTGACAGGACACCATTGTTTTTAGCTAATCTCAGGTTTCAGTGTTGCACCAGATTGCCATCCTCAGCTTTGTGTGACTAAGTAATGCCTCTAAAGCATGACAGCGTAATAGGATGATGGGTGCTATGAGGTGTCTTATGGACGAGTTAGCAGTAAGACAATTCATTAGCTGATGCATTGCAGTATTACTCTTGCCCTTTTTCTCATGAGAATAGTGTTCCTTATCTCACAACATGAAGTAGAGACAGACCAAAATAGCAACAAGTGACTTTGTCTAGCTTATATGCAAAATCTTCACAACAGTGACTGTCAAACTGAAGCTACATTTTATTTCTGCAGCTGTTTCTTCAGTGCTCTAACACTATTATTAATAGTACCTGTCACCTGTACAGCACCTCAGAGTTGTAAGCAGTTTGAGAAACATTATACAAACTTAGTGGAAGGCATCAAAAATTAAGTAAACACCCTACTTCTTACTGGCTACGCTCAGTTCTTACAATTACTTCATAAGCCTGGCTTTGCCTTTAGCTTAGTGAAAGAGTCTCCCAGACAGCTATTTCCCTGACTTACTTTATATTTAGGTTTCTGCTAGATCACTCCCATTACAACTTTATCATATCTAGACCAGAAAGGTACTACTGAAAACAGTATGTAGAGTTTCCTTGTCTAACTTTCCAGGCCACTCTAATTAAGACGCTAAAGTGATTTTGAACAAACACGGAAGCACATCTTACTGGTAGTGCTAAAATGCTGCTGTAGAAACTCCTCACAGTTAATGGTTCTTGTTAATCTTGCTGAAGCAGTAGTAGCAGCAGAGACCTTGGTGTAGAAAGCAGTCTTTCTTAGTATCATTTTTATCAGCTTATTTTAAATTGCCACCAAGCAGGTGATGTGACAGGAAGACTTCGAGTTATTCTTGCAGTATCACCGTGATTACAAAGCTGGAAAAAATATGTGGAAAAAAATGCATGCTGGAAATAAATTTGAAAACTTCTGACATTCATTTGCATTTCTCTAGGCTCTCTCAACATGGGTGGTTTCTATCCAGGGTAGAACACACAGTTCTCTTAATACATTTTTTTCTCTTTTTGAATGAAATTGTGAAGCTTTGACAGCCTTTAAGCTTTGTTGTCACCTCCAAAATCCCCCCTGGTGTGAGGCCAGGCAGCCTGTGCTGCAGAGCCCTGGCCGAGAGTCTTTGGAAGCACCTGAACTGCTGGAAAAGCCACCTGACCCTGCCTGCTGGGCCCCCTTCCTCCCATATCCTCTCAAGGCTTTCCTAAGTCTGCTTGTATGAATGCATTGAGATTATAAAACCACTGTTCTGTGCCACAAAACCAGGTAGCCAAAGTTACAATAGTTATAAAAAATGTCCAATGCAATTTCTGCTTATTCAAAACTCCCCTTGGCCCTGAGGGAATCTGTGCAGTACCAGGCTAGTCAGTCCCTCCCAGCAGACTCAGCAAGCCTTTATGGTACTTCTGTTGTATCAGTATTGAAAACAGTTCATGTTTTATTGTAAATTATTGTTATTTCCACCTTCCAGTTTTGCACTTCCCACTGCACAGAGATCAAGCACCCAATTTTTCCTTTGTATCCATCAGTGTAAATCAAGATTAACTCCAGTGAAGTCAGTCTAACCACAAGTGTAAACCTAGGAGGAATGAAAGGAAAATCAGTCTACAAACTACTTGGGTTTTTTATTTTTAAATAGCAAAATTAATGCTGCTGTTCGGCAAACACGGGGTGACCTGCAAAGTGCTAGCTCATGCATTACTAATGTATCTCCATTTAAATGCAGATTTTTGCTCCTAACACAGAACTTCAGGGAAATCCTCTCCAGATAAACTGTAATAGGATACCAAATGGTGATTCAGTATTTCACTTTAGCTTGTGTTTCAGCTTATTGATCTTAATTTTCTATCGTTTTGATGCAGCCTTTGCCTAGGGGGAAGATGATTACATCCACTATAATATAGCTTTTAATTAATAATTAATTGTTTTAATATTCCACACATTCATGCCAGCAGTGGCAATCTGCTCGTATTCCTTTCCTGATTTCTATTTTCAGTGGTGGAAACCAGCAAGGTGTGACTTTACATATTTCAGGAAGTAATTGAGACACAGTTGAGAAAAGGAAGCATAGCATAAGTATCACAGTGTCTATGTGGGACATGCTTAACATGATAGTGTTTTGTCCTCAGTCATTTGTGGTAACAGTAGTGAGACCCTGACACGATTTGTTTTTGCCATATATGACAAGTTTAAGATGACGTTTTTCTCTGCATATGCCTCCTCAAGCACTGCTTAAGTGGAGCTCACAAGATGTACATGAAACCTTGACTGATAAATTGGTTTAGATAGATAGATAAGCTCTCTTCTCTGGACTGAACTTTAAGTGTCCTAAATAGTACAATGGAGCGTAGAAATTATGTTTCTAAGTCTACTAGATCATGAATACACTCATTAAGAGGAATTACCTGATGTTGAGAGTGTTTTTGCACCACCTAACATTATGACACCAAATCCTGTTACAACTAGGCCACACTATTTCTCAGGTCTCACTTTAGTACCATCTACTCAAAAATAACTCCCTACTATGGTAGAAGTATTAGTATGATGAGATTTTAAAATAAATTTTTAGGTTTGAGGTTTTTGATTATTTGTATGACTTAATTACCTATAGGGTGCATTTTGTTAACATTTCCAAATGTTGTTCTTGCAACCATAAGATTCATGAATTTTCAAAATTTTACCTCTGAGATTAACATTTTCCACATGGCATCCTAGGATTCATATGTTTTTTTTAAATTATCAGAATAAGAGCAATAAAATAGTGGCAATTGCCAGTCATAGGGTTACTGAGACCTCTTCTGTGATATAATTTGGTCAGCAAAACAGATGTCTAAGAAGTAACGATCTTTGTGATTATGCTCCTTTGGGGAGCTCACCTACCTGCCCTGTTTTCTTCTCTTAAATTTTGTCATTCTCAACATTCTCAAACCCTGGCAGATTGAAACACCATCTAAACAAAACAAAAACTGATAGAAAAACATTTCTCCACTACCTCATCAAAATCAGTCCTCTCCCTGCCCATGTTTAGGTCTGAATTGGTGGTATGCTGCAATCCATCAGACCTAAATTTCTTACTGGTAAGAACATAGGGCACACCATAAAAAACTGTCTCATGATAGATTTTGTTGGGTGGGGACTTTTCGGGGGGGGGGAGGGAAGT